>VXBL01003295.1:541298-623793 GCA_013400195.1 Aramus guarauna
CTTGTTTGTTTTTTTTTTTTTTTTTTTTTTTTTAAATTTTTTTTTATTTTTTTTAGCTTTTAAAACCCACGAATACTGGAGCGGTGGTAACAAAAAGCCAGGCACGGCAGAGCGGAGCACCGAGCCCTCGCCGAGTGCAGGGGAGTCGGCATCCCCCGGCAGAGCCAAGGAGCAGTGGCAGGGCAGGATCAGCCGAGGACCAGCCCCGGGGCTTTCTGGTAGGTACGGCTGAGGGCTGGGGAGGGCAACGGGCAGCACTGGGGATACTGGGCAATGGCTGTGGCATGGGGCCACTGGGAAACCTGTGTGATGAGGTGTAAGTGGGGTCTCGGCTGCCCCCCACCTGCCGTGCTTGGGTGGGAGGTGTACGGGGCCCCACGGCATCGAGGAAGGGGTCCCTTCTCAGGCCCAGCTCTGCCATTCATTTTCCTCTTCTCGCTTCCTGTTTTGGTGTTTCGGTGCTTTGCGCGGTGCCCCGGAGCACTCCGTCTGCCAGAGGGTGCCGGTGGTGCCGGCAGTGCTGGCAGCGCTGCCCACGGGCTGGATGGTGCCAGCCCCACAGCCAGGGTTTCTGCCAGGTGCTGGGTATCACCGGGGTAACCCACACATTATTCGGGGATAACAAGTGGCAAATCCTGCAAATCAGAAGCAAAGCGAAAGCCACAAAGCATGAGATTA
Organism: Aramus guarauna; assembly: GCA_013400195.1. NCBI lineage: Eukaryota > Metazoa > Chordata > Aves > Gruiformes > Aramidae > Aramus > Aramus guarauna. The sequence continues at coordinate 541,977 of VXBL01003295.1, forward strand.
TATAAACGGTGCTGGAGGCAGCTGTGGCACAGCCTGTAATTAATTTGTGGCAGTGAAGTGCTTTGAAGATCCAGGGTGATGCGGATGCCGGGTGTAAGGCAGCCCGAGGGGCAGCACCCGCCAGCGGCAGAGTCCCGCTCAGCGCCGGCTCCCATGGGATGGTGTCCCCACTCCTGCCACAGGGATGCTGCAAGGGGAAGGGGGAAGTGGCGGAGCTCAAGCCCCCCATGAACCCACTGGGTGCTGGGCTCAGCCCCGCAATGGCCCTGCAGAGGAGCCATCTTGCAGCCTCCATCCCTCCTCCCAAAATCACACATGCATGGCTTGGGAGCAGGGCTGCCCCGTTGCTTTGGTGGGAGAGCGGCAATGGAGGCATCACGGTGGCTACTGGGGATGGGACCATGCTTTGCCATGGCCAGGAACACCCTCAGGGCTACAGAAACTTTATACATTAGGAAACCTTTTGTGCCCCTCCAGTAAAAACAGAGATTACTGACCCCCTGCTTCCAGAGCATCCTCCCGCTGAACTAGGGCCACAGCTTGGGCTTCTTTCTTTTCAGGTTTATGCAATGCATTGAGCAAGGGCCAAACCACTGCTGGTTAAGTGAGAAACATTTAGAGGAGGCAGAGAGTCCTGCCCACCGGTGTTGCGTCCCTCCTCACAGCCCCTGCACTTGCACCGGGACCAACGTAATGTCTTGATGCGGGAGAATCCCCCCTGTTTTGCTGCAGACCTGGCTCACAGCTCCAGGTTCTCCGAGGCCCGTTGCTAATAGCCTGGCCGAGGTTTATCCTCATCATACAAATGGTTCCCTGCACGCTGTCATTGAGGTCATCTTACCATGGTGCCTTCTCCATCCCATCCCAGCCGGGAAGCACAGGCAGAGCCACAAGCCTCCTGTCCATTGGCAGCCCCGTTGCCCCAAGGGCATCCCGAAATAGGGATCGCCCAGCCCGCAGTGACGAGGTCCCCGGGGATACGCCACTCCTGCTTGGCAGCTCGTGGTGATGCCGAGGAGCAGGACAGGGATTTGCTGTGCCTCAAGGTGGCACGAACCTGAGCTGCTTCCTCCCGTTCCCTCGGCAGCACCGGTGTCGTCGGCAATGAGAGCAATGGCAGACCAGGCTGCGACAGCGGCAGATGCCTCTCCAGCCCTGGCACCATCCCCGGGATCACCTCGGCGCGGGGACACTGATGGGCTAATGCTCCATCCCACCGGCACCAGGGAGGATGGTGGCGGCCGGGACAGCTGTGGGCTCATTTTCACCATGGACGGGGACACGAAGCCTCCTGCCTCGCCCCAGCCTGGGGGGATGCTCCTGGCTGACCTCCCGCGGGCCCCCCAGCCCCGGCTGAGCCCCGCTAAGTCCCGCACAGCCCCATCCTCCCCCAGCGTCTCCCCGTCGGAGAGCCGTGCCGCCCTGCTCCGGCTGCGAGAGGCCAGGCTGGAGGACACCAAGAGGCGGCTGTCGGAGGCTGTGCAGGAGCCCCTCAGCCGGCTCAGCCGGCTCATGGCCGAGGAGAGCAGCCCCGTGCCCCGGGCAAAGGCGGGCGCTGGGGGACAGGAGGCGGGGGGCAGCCCCGGGCAGGCGGGGGGCCGAGGGGCCGGGGGCCGCCGGGCACGAGACTGGAGCCCCTGGGAGCCCACCCTGAACTGCCGCTATGAGATCTGCTCCTACGGGGACATGATCCAGGTGGTGGAGGTGGCACAGCGGGATGCCGAACCCCAGCTGCCACCCCCCGAGGAGCTGCCGCCGGCACAGCCGGGGGGCACGGTGCCCGGCAGAGCCCTCGCCTCCATTGCCCTCCTTGCCTACGGCTACTTCGTCCTGCCGCTGCCGCCCTACGCCGCCGGCCTCTGCCTGGGGCTCATCTGCGGGCTGGTGCTGGGCTTCCTCGCTGTCCTCCTCCTCACGTCGAAGCCACCGCCAGCAGCACGAGGACCGCGGGGCCACCTGCGCCCCGAGCTGCTTCCAAGGGAGCTGCAGGAAACCCATCACCTCCAGGTGGGAGAGGGGTGGTCCGGGAAGGGGTGCTGGGTGGTGGCTGGGGGGGGAGCCCGAGACTCAGGGTGCAGCACCGAGGGGGTGCCGAGCCCACGGCAGGTGCCGGCTGCCACCCTGTACGGCACAGTGGGAAGCAGCTGGCTCCTTTTCCTCCCACACAGGGCTGGATGAACCAGCTGCACGTCTACGACCCGGAGCTTTTCCACCCCTCGCTTACACACTCGGTGCTTGCCACACTGCATGGAGCCACCCTCAAGCTCTCCTACCCCAAGACCAACATCCCACGCCGAGCCACTTTTGAGGAGGAAATCCTCGACACTGTCTTCATTAGCCACCGCTGCTACAACCTGACCGATGCCAAGGTGAGTCCGGCAGTGCCCAGGACCCTCCCATGGGAGCAGAGGGCTCTCCCCTTGCAGGAACCCCCCAGCACCCCCACCTCACTGCTGCTCTCGGTGTTGCAGATCTTCCTCTGCCCCCCCAGCCTGGCCCGAAAGCGGACATGGAACAAGAAATACCCCATCTGTGTCCTCCTTCCCAACCCAGCAGAGGTGGAGTGCAGAAGCAGTGAGGAGCAGGATGCGGAGCTGCAGAGAGATGAAGGGACAAAGAAGGTGCCGGTGCCGGGACAGGACGTCCCAGGCGACTGCAGGGAGAGGTGCCTGTACCTCTTCGGGCGGACAGGGAGGGAGAAGGAGGAGTGGTACCAGCACCTCGTGCGAGCCTCCCGTGGGACCCCCGGCAGCAGCCGCGGTGAAGCCAGGGCAGGTGAGATGTGGCCATTGTGGCTTCTGCTCTGTGCTGGGACTGATCCAGGGTGGGAGCTGCACTTGTGCCGGGAGGAGAAGCCCTTGGTAGGCAGCAGTGAGTGTGGGGGGGAGACGGAGGGGCTCAGAGCCAAGAGCATTTGCAGCAGCAGGGAGAGCCTGGAGGATCCCCCTCGCCAGCATAGGGTGGGTGGCATGTCACTGGCATCATGGATGGACAACGTGTCACTGCATGTGCATCGCAGCATGTCACCGTGCGTGCATCACAGCCAGGCAGCATGTCACCTGAAGCCATCCTGACCCTCTCACGTCCCCAGGCGCAGGACCAGCTCAGCAGAGCAGTGGCAGCAGCAGTGGAGGGAGCGCCGAGGACATCCCCTCCGCTGTCCCGCTCAAGGACCTGGCAGGAAGCATCCGACAGAAGGTTTTCCTGGATTACAGCACCTACATGGCCCAATTCGTGCCAGCACAGGTCGGGGGCAGCCCGGACCGGAGCCCATCTCACGGAGCACTGAGCAGCCCCACACCCACAAAGGTGAGTGGGACAAATTCAGCATTGGGAGCGGGACACGAGCACTAAGCAGAGGCTGATGGGCCCTGCATGCAGCCACTTCCAGGCCTGTGGTTTGTCTCTTCCCTCCCAGCACCGTGGTTTGAGCAGCCAAGCCATGGTGCAGGGGAGCACCTGGCCAGCAGGTCCCACCACTCATGGGGCCACCTTGCTCCAGGGGCTCGTGGCTCCCGTCCCTCCACAGCTCAGTGAGGACACAGCCAGGCGCAGCGAGGCGTGCATGGCCTGGATGAACGCATTGGTGGGGCGCATCTTCTGGGACTTCCTCCAGGAGCGATACTGGGCTGAGCAAGTGTCCAGCAAGATCCAGAAGAAGTTGAGCAAGATCAAGGTGAGAGGCAGGAGCACCACAGCACCTGGGGGAGCCCCATCCCTGAGGTTCCACAGCAAGGTGTCAGGCTGCGGTGACTGTCCCCATGTGGTTTTCCCTCCATCAGCTCCCATATTTCATGAACGAGCTGACACTGACGGAGCTGGACATGGGCATATCCATCCCCTCGGTCCTCAGCGCCTCCAACCCCACCGTCAATGACCGAGGTGAGAGCCTTGCAGAGCTGCAGGGACCCCAGGGCTGGCTCCACGGCAGCTGCTATTAAGGTGCCAGCCTGGTCCCCCACACAGGGAGGTTTCGGCAGGCACATGAGTAGCCCTCGGCCCCTGCAGTGCTGACAGGGGCTCACCCTGTCCCTCTCACCGGCAGGGCTCTGGGTGGACATGGAGGTCACCTATAGTGGCTCGTTGCAGATGACACTCGAAACAAAGATGAACCTCTGCAAGCTGGGGAAGGAGAGCTCTGCAGAGGAGAGTGGCCCCGCAGAGGCAGGCAGAGAGGGGTAAGGAGTCCGTGCATGGCTGGGTTTCATCCTCCTCCTGCCTGAGGTGAGAGGGTGCTGGCTCCAGGGCACCCCCCATGATGCTCCTCCGGGCTCACAGGTCCAGGCCACGGCTGATCCTGCTGGCAGACAGTGATGCAGAATCATCCAGCGCTGGCTCCTCTGACGAGGAAGACATCACTGCTGCAGAACCCGTGGGAGCCCTGGGGGAGCGGGTCCCTGCGCCCAGCACCGAGGGGTAAGGGGCTGTTTGGGGTCTGCACCATGGGATGTACGGGGAGATGCTGGGGAGGCAGGGTGCTACACCAGCACAGGGGCTGGGGGCTGGTTTCCTGGGAAGACACACACAGGCACCCTGGCACGTCATGGCAGCCCTTCACGGGGGTCTCCTGTCCCTGTGAGGTGCTGTGGCAGATGGCTGAGGGATGCCGAAACCCGGCACGGCTCTGGTTTTCACTGCACTGCTGAGCTGTGACTCCCCCTGCTTTAGCCACGTCAGCGGCAACAGCACGAGCCGGAAGATCCTGCGCTTTGTGGATAAGATCGCCAAGTCCAAGTACTTCCAGAAGGCCACTGAAAACGAGTTCATCAAAAAGAAGATCGAGGAAGTTTCCAACACGCCACTGCTGCTAACAGTGGAGGTGCAGGAGCTGGCAGGCACCTTGGCCGTGAACATCCCCCCGCCGCGAACGGACCGTGTCTGGTACCAGCTCTCCTTCCTCCCATGCGGGGACCCATGCGCATCCTCCATCCAGCTTGCACCCTGCAGCTCGGCCACTGAGCCAGCTCTGGGGCTTCGGGTTCATCTGGGGCACCAGCAAGCCAGTGCTGTTCTCCCGAAGGGACTCAGAGACCTCAGACTCATTTCTCCTAGTCTCCACCCAGGCCAAGACAGGATCTGGGGACCCAGAGCTCCTGCTGCAACCTGGCCACCTCCTCCAGGAGGCAGGTCCCTAAAACCCAGCAGTGGGGCCACATGGGCTGTGCCACATGTATTCAGGATGTGATGCTTTCTGCCTCTTTCCTTTCCCCTCACAGGTACAGCTTCCGAGTCCCACCCCAGCTGGAGCTGAAGGTGCGCCCAAAGCTGGGTGAGCGGGAGGTGACGTTTCTCCATGTCACCGAGTGGATCGAGAAGAAGCTGCAGCACGAATTTCAGGTACCTGTCACGAAGGTCTGGGTCTGTTAAAGGGCTCAGCAGACCCTGCTGAAGCATGAGCATTGCTGCGATCAGGGATAATGAGACTTCCATTTGGGCCAGGGTTATCCCTCAGAATAGTGAAAATCTGACCTGGTCTGTCCAGCTTTGGACAGTGAAGAAACACGACTTGAATAACCAGCTGTGAGGGCTGGTGCTCTGAGCACCAGAGTGCTCAAGGAAAATCATTTTCGTCCCAGCATGTGCAGCCCTGCCCCAAGCAGGGAGATTAGGAGTGTCAGCAAGTCCCAAGCAGACACTTCCCCAGAACGGCTGAATTTACCCATCCACTCTGGTTTTGGGATGTTTGGGAGATTTACCACCACAAAGTACCTGCTGGATAGTTTTCAGCCTCTCACCTGTGAGACCTCTGGTCAAAGAGCAAAAATGTCCCCACAGATATTTAGGTCCCCAAATCTGCCCCCAAAAAGCTGCCCATTTGAATGGCTTCAAAGCGCTGGTCCCTGCCCTCTGCCATGACCACCCTTGGGTGGGCAAAGAAAAACTGCTCCTGCTTGTCCCCACCCTGCGATACCCAGAGCTGGTAATCCTCTAGGGCCAGGCACAGTCACCTGCTGCTAAGGAGACAGGAGCCCAGGACATGTTCACAGCCCCGGTCTCTAACTCAAATGCAGCTCCTGCCAAGGCCACTTCCCAGCAGATGCGTCACCAGTCAGGCAGTGGTATTCAAAACCGCTTGTTATTCCGGATTCCTCTTTTCAGAAAATTTTGGTGATGCCAAACATGGACGATCTCATCATTCCCATCATGCACTCTGGCCTGGATCCTCAGCCACCCACTGCGGGACTGCCCAGGGACCTACCAGCCAGGGGAGGGAAGAGGCTCTGAAGTGTGGCCCCACTGGCAGGGCAGAGACACCGCGCAGAGCTCAGGGACCGTGCTGGGACACGGAGCCAGCCAGCCTGGCCACTGACTGCCCCCAGGGCGATGCTGTGGGGTCTGAGCTTCTCGGTTCATCTCATCCTCAGCATTTTTGTAGATGAGCCTCCTCCTTAAATACTGCAAGCACACTTTCAGAGCAGAACCAGACCCAGGGCAAGGGGTTTCCTGGAGACTCAAGAACTTCATGCACCTCCTACCAGGTTCCCAGGACTCCTGGTCAAGGGGGCAGCTCTGGACCAGCGGAGGGCTGGACTTTCCACTGACTGGTTCCCAAAGAGGGTGCAGGACACCCAGACCAGTTCTGCACTGAAGGAGTTGTGATCACTGCTGATCCAAGACATCACAGCTTCACGACGCATCATCACACCCTCCCCGCAGGCAGCTGGACTGCAAAGAAAACGTGGGTGGAAAATGAGTCCAAAATCTGAATAAATCCATCACTGTCCAGTCTTACCTAGCAGCCGCCTTATTGTACACAAGTTCCCACATCTGCTGAGGATGCCATCTGAGATCATGTCAATTTGTGCACAAAGAAGTTCACGTGTCATACTTTCAGCTCCACACAAGGAGTGCCTGAATGTGCATGTGTGAGAGGCGGCAAGGGGAGAGATGGTCAGTGAGACTTGGCAGAGGCAGGGAATGGGGAGGCCCTGTATTCCCAGTGGAAACTGGGGCAGAAGTACCAGTACCTGCTCTGTTCTTCTCTGGAAGAAAGGGGAGTCTTCATCGTGGTTTGGGTGAATGCAGGCAGTGGGAAAAAATTCACTGGGCAAAGGAGAGGGAGGATCCAGAGTACAGAGCAGACACTTGGCTGTCCCAGTTAGTCCCTGACCATATGGGCCAGTCCTGCTGAGGAACCTCAAGGACACACTGCTGTCCATGGGCAGGACTGAATACAGGCAAGACACCCCTCCAGAAGGAAGACATGGCTTGAAGCCTTTTTATTGAAGGTGCTCAGTTAGGTAGCCTTGCATATCTCAGTCCTTACAGCTCTTCCTGCACCCCTGGCTTCCCTTTCACCAAGTGTTTCTTCTGAGGGCCCTGGAAGAAAGCAGAGAGGAGAACTGTTAGTGGCAGACAAACCTGGCCTACAAGGCTGCGTGTGAGCTGCATGGAACAGAAATGCAGCTTTGGCCCCTTTCTGCTGTGCAAGGCTGCTCCTGGTCTCTGCTCTCCAGCTGGGACCCCTGTGCTGCCATTCACCAGCCACCCCCGGGGCCACCCTCGCCCTGCAGGAATCAGGACAGAACATCATTGCACTTGCACAAAGGGTTTGTTTCTCTGGACGGCACAAAAGCAGCCAGAGAGCAGCAATGAGCGACCTGCCCCGAGCCAGGCAGGCTGGGACACGGAGGGGAGCAGTAATTGCGCTGATGAATGCTACCAGGAGCCCGCTGTGGTGGAGCAGCTGCCGAGCTGCTGTACAAGCCCTGGAAGAGGCAAGGCCTCCCACAGCCAAAGGCACAGATTCTCATCAGCCAACTCCACAGAACCTCAGTGGTTTCCATCAGCTAAGAAATGGGATTGTCCTGGACCAAATAATTCCTATGGGAGCAGGTTGCAAGAATTACTTATGTGCCTCTACTTCTAGCCAAATGTAAAGTTTTACCGCAGCATACACGGGGGAAACTCTTGCCCCACGGTAGAAAATGGCAAAGAAAACATCTGCAACCAGGTAAAACCACCTCCTGTCACTAAGACCCACGTCACAGCTACTCAGGACTTGCAGTGACAGCAAGAGCAGAATGCAGAGCAAGCTCCTAACATTGAGATAAAGGAAAACAGCTTAACCTCTAAAGAGCTCTGCAAAGGCACTGCATAGCCAATCCCCCTTCCCAGGGCTAAGGAGGCTTAGCCAGTTTCACATGGGATTTCTAGCTGACACACCAGATCCAGGCATGGTTTACGTCTGCGTGGTATCCAGGCAGTTGTTTCTTCCATTTCCGCTAGCTGAAGGCCTGGCTTGCTTAACGCTTCCTCAGTTTCACATTCAGACTTATGCACCAGCCTGGTGTAGGTTGCAAAATTATTCAAGAAACTCTGCTTGGTTTGGATTTTTTTTTTTCCCCTGGATTTAAGAAAAATGTACTGCTTGGGCTTTTTGAAAGCTTCCTGACAAAAGAATCACAAATTTGTGCCTGAATTTGACCTAACCTTTTCCCCTTAAGAACATTAAAGTTATAAATCATTCCAAACAAATCAAAGAAGTGCACGATTATGGGTGAAAGGGACCATATGTCCAAGGCAGTGCCTGCCAAGTTAACTGCTTGTTTAAAACATCCCATGGTGAATGGAAACTGGTTGGCCATATGGTATATTATTTTCTAGTTGTGTTGGATCACTCACACAACCATCATGTTCTTCCTCAGCATAATATCTGCTGTGCAAATTGAATTCATGCCTATCTTTTATGCAAGACAGTCCCAATCACTCATTTGGCTGTTGTTATATCGAGAGGCAGACGCTTGGTTGGAGTCAATCAGTTGCTTTAGCCTCAGCCATGAGCATGGCCCGGGAGCTGCAGCTGGCGCAAAGCATAACTCACCATGAAAGCCCGCTTCTCCTGGGCTGTTTGGAAGCAGCCGTGGCCAAACTTGGAAGTGGTATCAATGAATTTGAGTTCAATGGCTTCCTGAGCCCAGCGGCTTGTATGCACCAGAAGGGACTGGAAAAGAGGAGTCATAATGCATCAGGCTGATCTTTACAGAAAATTTGGACATCTGCTCTGATGGAAGCAGGGTTGAAATATCCTAGGTGCGTGCTTTAGACAGTATCTCCAGGAAAATCTGTATTCTCAGACAAACACCCTGGTGCTCAGGTGGCAGGTGATGCATTGGGTTGCAGAGCAGCTCTGAAACGAGCCTGCTCTTCACTTAGCATTTCATTTCCTTACAATCTGCTTATGGCCAAGGCTTCCCACTGCAGCCACACAGGCTTGCAGCTTGTCTCCAGAGAGGGTACATCTGACTGCACACTGCCACAAACCATCTAGGTGCAAACAGTCTCGCTGGGCACCATGTGCCCTCTGCAGCACATCGTCAAGGACCTGACCAGTCTCCCTGCCCAACATTTGGAGGGGGTGGCTTTCTCCATGTGGTGAGTCTGTTTGTGGAGAGCGTCACAGTCCTGTTCCCCAGCTCCAGCTGCACTCTTACCTTACGGAGAGTAAGCACACGCTTCTTTGTGCCCACGACACAGCCTTTCAGCATGAGGAAGTCATTGTTGACCTCGCCATAGTGAGGAAAGCCACCCTGTGGGGAGAGGCAGAGAGAGGGTTGGCAGGCAGAATAGCTGGATGGGAGCAGACGTGTCCACAGGTGGCTTCTTTTAGGCAAGGAGAAGGCAGTGACTGACAGTCCTTCCAGCTAACGACACTATGCACCCGTCAGGTTGCCTGCTCGGGACCACCAGAGCATGTCAGCCACACTGACTGCATGATCCCAGCGATGCAGCACCCTGTAAGAGCTGGGGAACCAGCAACCTGCTTCCTTCCCTGGAGGATGGGGGTGAACAGAGAGCAGAGCTGGCCAGACTTCCCAGTTAACAGTTTTAAATAAGCAAAAGTGAATTTTTAAACCAAGTAAATATCATATTTTTAATGTAATTCATACTTCTTTATCTTTTAAACAAAGTTCTCAGTTTCTGCTTAAGTTACCAGCTGAAAGTTACGTGTTTGGGTCTACCAACAGGCCTAAAAACCCACCTCACAGAGGTGGTTTTGCATGTCCAAAACATGAGGAAAGGAATCACTGCATTTCTTTCAGTGAATTTCCTTCAAATAATTTCCTATGCAACTGCCTCCCTGGCTTGGATTCCTGTAGCCAGGGCCAGTCACAGTCCTGTTATCCCCTGAGGACTTACCAGAGGTGTAATGGTCTTCTCCGTGACATCGTAGTGTGTCGAGGCATTGTTCTTCACCACTTTGCCATCCTCCACATGGATCCCACGGCCAATGCGGTAAATCTAGGAACAGAAAGGAAATTGAGATGGTGACTTTCCCACCCCCTCAGTGAGGGATGTCTCAGGGACAATGCGGTTTTTACCATAATGTGCCCCGTGATGCATCCCTTGAGCAGGGAACAGGGAAAGACATGGAGAACAGTGGCACTGCACATGTCTAGGGAAACACCTGAGAAGCTGGGGGAAACAGAAGCCACTGTGCAAAGAAGGATGGCGACAGCATGAGAGGAAGGAAGGCAGGAAGGTGCAATGGTGCTCTGAGGGAGCCCAGCTGGACCATACCTTCTTGTTGAGCTCCGTGCGGTGGTGGTAGCCCTTCTGGCCAGCACGAGCAATGGAGTAACCAACCCGGGCCGGGTGCCAGGCTCCAATGCAGGCAACTTTGCGCAAACCTTTGTGTGTCTTCCTGGGGAGCTTCTTGGTGTGCCAACGGCTTGTCACCCCTGGAAGTGTAACCGGACAGGGCGGTGAGAACACTGGGGAGATTCAGGGCTGGTGTCTGAGTGCTGGGGAGGGGAGAGTCTCATCATTCTTCTGCAGTTCTCAGAAGACACCATGTTGGAAGGAGACCAAGAGCTGTCACCACCATGAGAGGCCAGAGCACAGAACTGTTCTCACTTCCCATGGCTCTGATCAGACTGTGATATGTTCCTGCTGAGCACATCCACGCACACGCGCAGAAACACCCACATCTCCACACATGTGGGGTTTGTGAGAAGTTCAATGGCTTTACGTACTCACAGTGCCTCTGAGCCTTCTGGGAGGACTCTGGGCACAGCAGACAACATGGCTTTTACTGAGATTAAGGAAACCAAGCTCTGCTACAATAGAACTTCATGTGGTTGAGGTCTGGAGGCTCTTTTCTACTCCCTGTGCAATGAGTTGGTGGGTTCTCGGTGCCATATAAGAAGGACAGAACCAAGCCCCTGGCCAGGTTCTCCTTGCTCTGTACCTTTCATCCCATGCCCCTTGGTCACACCAATGACATCAATCATCTCATTCTGGCTGAAGACACTGTGCACAGAAACCTGCTTCTCCAGCCTCTCACGAACCCAGTCAACCTTGTCGGCCACCGTGCCACCATTCAGCTGGATCTCCATCACATGGGCCTTCTTCTGCCGCAGCGGGAGCAGCTTCATCTGCATTAGACAGTGCATTAGGGCAAACTGTTGGCCCTCACCTCCCAGGCGTGAACGTGAGGGGCAGGGCTGCATCACTCACCACTTGTGAGTGGCAGAGGGGGGTGAGCAGGGTCAGCTCTTCACCACCCCTCCCTACCACACTGCCAACCCCTTTCCTAACAGCCAGCGACCTGGGTCAGCATGCCTACAGATCTCTTGGACCCAACTGCTTGTCTCTGAGCCCAACCACCCCATCTCCCACTGCTCCCATTCCAGGCAGGAGTGGATACACACCCTCATCCTACTCCAAGAGTTAAGCACTGTAGTAATAGCCACGGTAAATGCCCCAGAGGAACCCATCACCAGAGCACCGTCTGAGGCTGAACACTGTGACCAGCCACAATCCAGCTCTGTGCTCCAAGCCAGAGTCAGCACCTTTCCTTTGGTCATGCTCCACCTCTGCTTGCAGACTGAGCAGTTATTTCTAGTTCCCACCATGGAGTACCTCCTCCACTCTGTCTCAGTCCCAGCTCCCTGTGCAAAGCCTCTGCCACATCATCACAGCAAGGCTTTGAAGGTCTCTGCCAGCCAGAAGTGAAGCCCTGAGCCAACTTAGCTCTGCCCCAGACTCCAAAGCCGCCATTAACTCCAGGAATCAGCATGAAAATGGCGCCTGTGTATCCAGCAATCAGCATCTGGCAAAACTGTGCCTGCCCATGGGTTATTTTTGCCCAAACATTTGACACCAGTTGCTAATTTGAGGTGATCATGGGGCCTAAGGTCCCTTCTTGACACAGGGCTCAGCACCTGCTGAGGCTCTGCGCACAGTCTGCTCTCACCACAGTGTGTGTGGGCTCCCCAGCGTGCCTGAGCCACAGCCCCCTCCAGAAATTCCCCAGCAGGGAGCTCTGCAGAGCCAGGCTCAAAGGGACAGTGTTGGTGTCAGCAGGTAGCTGGAAAGGTCAGCCAGCACCTCCCATTGCCTGCACGCCCATGACCCCACCAAGACATGCCCACGATCCGGCTCCCAGACCCTCACCACGCTCCTGAGCTGATGAAGACCCTCAGCCCCCCTTGCCCTACCCCGGAGTGAGGCTCTGACCTGTGTGTGCACAATGACACGAATGACCTTGCAGTACTTTTTCATAGCCGCAAAATCCTTCTCCAGCTGCCTTTTGCCATCCTCATCCTGCCATTTTTTGCAGTACTTGGTGAACGCCTTCTTCTTGCTCTTGTGCCTACAACAAAAGCATTTAACATCCAGCAGAACTGAATGGTGAAATGATTCTGCACTTCGCTGTGCCCTGAGACAGCGCAGCATGGGGGGGACAGATTACCTTGCCAGGCACTTCCTCGGAGGCACAAGGTACCTGTGGGTACTCAAACCTCGCCTGGCTGCCATGGCCATAACGCAGGGCTTTGAGGTGGGAAGAGGAAAGCGAACAATGAGCCATGAAAAAGGGCTGATAATCCAAACCTTTTTGCATGAGGAATCCAGTTGTCTCCCACTGACTGGCTCAGTGCCATCAAAATACAAGCACAAAATCAGAGCTAAGTGGAGAAAGGAGAAAACAGCCTCCGACAGGGATCAGAGGCATGTGGTGGGTGGATCTCAATGGCACTTTTGCAGGAGACACGATTCGTACAGTTATGAAATTCATGTTTCCATTTTCCTCTCTGCTGGTGTGGGATTTGGGGTGTTGATGTTTACAAGGGCCAGGGGTCACATTCTGTATCAATTTTTTCCCTGACAAATCTGGTTTTACTCCCTTCATTTGGTGCCTCAGCTCAAGTATTCCAGTTTAATGGAGAGTAGATGGGCCCGACCTACACAAAGGAGAACAAACCTGCAGCATGCACTGCCATATGATACTGTGGAAAGAGCTAACTTAGTTCCACTATGAGAATAAATTTACATATGCAGATTCCCAGCATCAAGCTGTTTGCAGTATCTCTATGCATGACTAAATAAATAGCAGTTTCATTCCACTTCAGAGCCAGCTGCCAGTAGCTGAGCTGTTTGCAATGGCTGGGCATCGTAGAGAGCCTGCGGGGCAGACCTGTGAGACTCCCCACTTGCAGTGCCCCAGGGACCCTCCCACGCCACAGAGGAACGTACCAGTTCTTGTAGAAGCGCCGTCGGCACTCATCGCTGATGTGCTCAGCAAAAACAGTCTTGAAATTCCTCAAGCCCTTTGGTGTTTCTATGTACCCCACAACCCCCACCACCACCATTGGTGGGGTCTCAATGATGGTCACTGCTTCCACCTCCTCCCTCTTGGAGATCTCTGCAAGATAGCAAAGGGAAATGGTGCTCAGCATCATCTGGGATCAGATCATTCTCTGGAGCCATTCATGGCCTGTACAGTTACAGCAAACAAGAAATGTGCTGGGGACAAGGTCACACCCTGCTCTCAGGGCCAGCCTCAGCCCTTCCACCTCCCACCTGCTGGAGGACCAGGCAGGGTTTGATGCCCAGGCACTGAAGAGGTTGGGCCCTGTGGCCCAGCACACTTTAACCCATCTCCCCCAGGAGAAAAAGCGGAACATTGGGTGGTTCTTGCCCTGGAGTTACCTGGAGGGTAATGTTATAAACTTCCCCAGCAAGATGCTCCAAGCCCAGGATTTGTCAGGTAGTTACCCTGCAGGGTCCTTCTGCCAGCAGGGTCCAACAAAACACAAGTCACCACACCAGTGTGAGGACTTCCCAGGAACGCCCAGACTCAGCTCACACTGGCCATGAAGTGGCCTTTGGCCATCCAGATCTGGATGGCATTACAGGAGATAGCCTGGAACCTATGCGCTTCAACATCCATTCCCAGGAGCAGCCTTTCCCACTGACAAGTCTATTCCCTCATTTCCCTCCTGGATGCAGGTCCCCGCTTTCATCAGCCAAGCCTTACTGAGCCCAGGCCTGTGCACCTCCCGCACAGTGTGTGTCATGCCAGCTTTGTAGCCCAGGAAAGCTGTCAGGTGGACTGGTTTGCTGGGATCATCCTTAGGCCACGTCTTCACCTTCCCTCGGTGGCGACGGCTTCTCTTGTGGGGAAGGAAGCCCAGGTGGCCATGCCTGGGAGCAGAGAACTTGCGGTGGGACTGCAGAGAAGAAGAAGAAAAAAGATCATCTTCACTTTCAGGTCCCAGAAGACGCCAGGACACAAAGCACAACGGGGAGTCTCCCCTTTAACATCAGTTAACACTAGAGGGATGCTGGGCTCCTCCTCAGTTCCAACACAAGAAAAAGAACTCCTAACAGGAAGGGATTTTGCTCAAGCTTTTGTCATGTGCATTGAAGAATTTACTAAGTTTCTGGACAAATGATGCTAACTAAAGAAAACCTTGAACATGATCTCCTTCCTTCTGCTTGAGGACTTCTACAAGAGAAATATGTTCTTTAATAGATCTGCCCTACTGTGATGTTAATTACAATGACTTATTTTGTATTCTGCAGCACCAAAGGGCCAGCTCAGAATTCATGGGCTTCATGCTGTCAAGGCAAACAGCACCAAACAAGCACAGCTAATGATCAGAAAAAATGGGAAAGGATGCCCAAAGGAATCAGTAATAAGAACACGAGCAGGTTAAATATGCACCTTGAAAATCAAATTAGAAGAGCTAAATATATAAACCCCAATTGCAAGGTCATGCTGAGCCAGGCAGAGAAAAGCAACAGCGCTTTAGCAACATGGACAAGTTCTCACGCAACTGGGTCCAAGGCAGGGAAACTGCGGTCAGCCCACGCAGCGAAGGGTTAGATCTACATCCACCACAACTCCCTCCTTCCTAAGGTCAGTCCCGGCACCTGGTTGCATTTTCCACCAAGCTGATTTTGCAGCCCAAGCAGAGCTCTGTCGAGTTGGGCCCCATTTTAGCTGCACTAACACAGCCGGTAACCCAGCCCTGCTCACTGGCCCTTTCCACACAACCAAACGGTAGCAGTGCCGAGCTCTACAAACCATGGGACGTCTTCAGCCCAGGTCAGCCACAGAAAGAGGCTGTCAGTAAGTGCCTCCTCCGTCTAATACTTAAGATACTGAAGACACAAATTTAGCTACTAGCTTCACCCGCTGCTGTATTCATTTCATACTCGGCCAAGCTGGCAGGTTGGACGTAACAGTTGCGGTGCGATAAAGGTCAATTGCCAGTGTCTCAGTTTACACCTCTCCCTCCTGAACAACTTGAACCAACCTAAACAACTCGAACCAACCGCTCTGACCCAGAGCCGTCAGGACCGCTCCCTCACCGGGCACCACGGGCCCAGAGCTGCGAACGCCCGTGCCGAGCACCCCCAGCTCGCTGCAGCCGGCAGCTCTGGGTGCAGACAGACTAAAAACCCCTCCGTCACTCCAGGCAAGAAAGACTTTGTGATTCTCACGGGAAGACGGGCCGAGGCAATAGGTCTGGGTGCGGGGCGGGCTCTGTGCTCCTGCAGGCCGGGGCCTGAGGCCGTCTGAGCCGGGCCCGGCCCCGGGGGACACACACGGACTACGCCTCCCGGCATGCACCGGGCACAGCGGAGCATGCGCAGAGCGGCGCCCTCTGACCCCGGCGTCCCCCGCCGCCGCCGGCGGGGTTGTGTTGGACGCCGCCATCTTCTCCGCGCCGCCCGCCGGGCCCCCTGCCGCCGCCATGCCCGAGGACAGCGACTGGGAGGTGTACAAGGTGCCGCCGACCCGCACCCCCGTCTCCGAGAGGACCACGTCGGTGCCCAACCCGGTCACCTTCTTCCAGACCGTCTTCAGCTATGTCATCGACGCGCCCGTCACCTTCGTCCGAGGTACCGGCGGGCTGAGCCCCTCCCCGCCGTCCCGGGGCGGCCGGGCCCCCTCACTAGCGCCGCTCCGCGGTGCGCGACGGCTGCGGGAGCCGGGCCCCTGCACGGCACGGGGAGTCGGGGACGCGGGCACCGAGACAGGCTCGGGCACAGGGCAAAACCACAAGGACACGGTCACCGGGACAGGCACAGGGAGATGGGGCACACAAGGGCACAAGCACAGGGACACACCCCGGGCAGAGGGGCAGACGGGCACGGGTAACACGGAGCTGGGCACACACAGACACGGGGTCCGCTCACCAGTCGTGGGTCCAGGGTGTCTGACCGCGGGGCTGTTGCTGCAGAGTGGATCGAGCGCCAGCAAGCCAAGAACAAGTTCTACTATTACCACCAGAAGTTCCGCCGTGTGCCTGACCTGAGCGAGTGTCTGGAGGGCGACTACCTCTGCTTCTTCGAGGCCGAAGCACAGTGGAGGAGGGACAGGTATGGCTGTCACTGGGCTGCCCCCAGGCAAGGCCACCGCTCTGGTTAGCCCTGGGAACCACAGCGGTTGGCTTCGACTCACAGCATTTTCAGAGTTTGGGGTATCGAGGCAGCCACCTCCTGCCCATTACAGAGCACCCACATCATAGTCCTGCCATCCCCTGCAGCACACCTGGGCTGAGCAGGGTGGCATTAGGACATGTCCTGCACTGCCTGGTTCCTCCAGCACTGCTGCAGGACAGACCACAATCCTGCAAAACCCCGGAGCTGAACTTCCACAGGGTGTCATTGCCCCTTTGTTCAGGTTTTCTGTCATCTCTTGGCTGCGGTTGCATTCATCATCATCATTCCCACAGGTTGGTTGATCAGGAGATCGTGGAGATAGTCCGGGAAAGGCTAGGTGCATGCAAGCAGAGGGAAGGACCCAACCAGTTCCAGAACTGTGCCAAGGAGGTGGAGCAGCTGGCGCAGGTCACCAAGGCTTACCAGGACAGATGTGAGTACAGGCAGCAGCCAGCACGCCTCTGCTGCGGCCATGGCCACACACAGGGAAAGGGGGGGTTTAAGCCAAGTCCAAGACTTCCCATGGAACACAGGTTTATTTCTTTTTAGCTGCTATGGGGCACTCTTTAGACATTTACTTTCTTTTTAGATGGTGATCTTGGTGTCCATGGAAATGCAAGGACCTGCCTGATGAAGCAGAAGCACAGGATGATGGAGGAGAGGAAGGCACAAGCAAATGCATCACAGTAGATCTAAATGGTTAGCACCTCCTGCCACGGTGCTCATGTTGAATAGTGCATGTTGCATCTTTGAACTCTGATACTGTTGACCTCTACAATAAATGTGCAGCCCAGGCATCTGCCATACAACCAGAATCCGGACTCTTTCTTTGGAGATCTGCAAACACTTGCAGAATTCTTCCCCTCCCTTTTTAGCTCTGCATTCATCATTGAATTCCAGTGATTCTTACCATCTCCTGAAGCACAGTCAGCCCCTCAAAACTCCAGGCACCCCTGTCTGCACTAATTGGGATTTTCCTTCTGGACCTCTCCCCCTCCTCCATGAGCCAACAGAAACACACCATGCTGCTCTGCCCAGCCCCAGGAGAGAATTCCCTTAGGATAAAGATTATGCACTGCAGGACAGCACATAATCTTCAGAGCTGGTTCTAGACCCCATTTAGGATGAATACCTGATTAACAAGGATTAGTGTAACATAACATACAATTTCATTCAACAGATGTTCAGGCTCTGGCCCACAGGCATGAACCGACTCAAATCCCCAGCAGAGATTGAATCCATCTGCCCAATGCATTAACCATCCTGTCAAACCAATCACAATTTCTTGTTCACTGATCACTTTATTGCCTTGTACAAAACCCACTTAAGTCGTTGCCACAGCAGCCGCCTGGGTTCTCTGCACCGAGACTCTGGTGTGGGTCTTTGCCAGATGATCAGTGAACTCCTGCAAAAGAAAAATAAAGTCTGTTTAATTTTCTTCAGCCACTATCACAGGCTTCTCAGCACCGCAGCCCTCTCCAGCAAGATGTACATGTGATGAGGTTGGGGTAGTTCAGATGCACAACTTATTTTTACTTAATATTTCAAAGCTTTCCTTTTCCTATTTCTTTTGTCCACAAAATGCCACTTTCAATTATTACTCAAAACTGCATGCTGAAAAATCATTCTTCCTGGCAGTTAGCTCTGACAGCAACTCTACTCTCCCACTTTTTAAACTGCAAATTCTTTGGGTACAACACCTGAACTTCATTTACCAGGCAGAAAGGGTAAGGTCTGAGCTGCAAATTGCAGCTGTACTCTTACCTGGTAAGGGGACTTGGTGAACACAGTCTCTTTCCAGAGGTCGGGGGTCAGATAACTGTAGGTCTTGGAGATGGCATCGAAGGTGGCTTTAGCTATGGACAGAAATCAAATGTTGCACAGAACAGCTACCGAAACCCACTCACTAGTACCCACCCAGCTCCAAAAATGTAGAATTTAGGAAGGAACAGGGAGACCATAGCAGGGTCTCTCTGATATACACACAAAACCCAAGTTTCTTTCTCTCTCCAGTTACGACAATTACACTACTTCAAACAAGTGCAATCGCGCAGATTGGGAGATTTCTGGTGTTATCAATGCTTATATAGAAAGACAATTTCTTGTAATTAACTTTTACAGAACTTCAGGATCATCCACAACAGTGTAAAAGGTATCAGTAGAAGTTTTGACTTCTGCTTAACTGCTAGAAGTGTTTCATTCAACACAGATTAAAAAATAGTATAGAAATGGGTATGTCAGTGACAGATACGACAATACACCCAGCTAAGCTACAACAAAAAAGCCTAAAGCTTACCAAAGTTTCCAAGCGTGGCAGTGCAGCCCCTGGCTGAGGTGTAACAGTCATCAATACCAGCCATCATCAGCAGCTTCTTGGGGACAGGGGCAGACACGATCCCTGTACCACGGGGGGCCGGGATCAGACGCACCAGGACAGATCCACAGCGGCCAGTGACCTACGCGAAGACAAGGGGTCACAGCTCCCAAAACATGCAACAGCATCACGACAGAGACCAAGCCCAGCGAGTTGTTCTCACCTTGCACGGCACGGTGTGGGGCTTGCCAATCTTGTTCCCCCAATAGCCTCGTCGTACAGGTACGATGGATAATTTAGCCAAAATGATCGCCCCACGAATAGCAGTGGCAACTTCTTTAGAGCATTTAACACCAAGACCGACGTGGCCGTTGTAGTCCCCGATAGCAACAAAAGCCTAGGATTGAAAGAAAAAGTTGGGGTGGCAGCTGTGCTGCACAAAACACAGTCTGTGCTCACAGTTCAAGAAGCCCGTTCTTCCTCTCAGTTTGTCCTGATAATTCCCCAACAGCATTCCCTCTTCACACTTAAGACTTTTCTCTCCACCACAGCCCCTGAAAAGTCAACAGCACTGCCCAAGTGTAACTTGACTTCGTGCTAGGGTTGTTTCAGGTAACATTTGAATATATTACTGGGGTTTTGAAGTTGATACAGTAACTTTGTAGGCTACACAACCAATCTCCATACCAAAACATTTATTAGATGCTACAGAAAAATTTCAGAACACCCAAACTGTTTTTTTTAATATGATACCATAAAAGCAGCAGTCAACACTGGCAAAGTTTTCAAGGTAAGAAAAAAAAGGCTACCTTAAACCTGGTACGCTGACCAGCACGAGTCTGTTTCTGGACAGGCATGATCTTCAAAACCTCATCTTTCAGAGAAGACCCCAAGAAGAAATCAATGATCTCCGACTCCTGCAAATTATTTAATCACAGAAGGCCACATTTTTTTAAACAAACCAACTAGTAAGGCTCCTGTAATTCAGGTTCAACAACCCCACATACAGGTATTTTAATAATAGGTGCTTCACCATATTAAATTTTACAGGCTTAAGCGTATTCTAGCTTGCTAAGCAGTCCAACATAGCAAGTTGAAATCTCACTTTTTCCATCACTGAGCAGAACTTTTACAGGAACACTTGAGCAACGTGCTGCCATCTCCACACAAGAGACTGCAACACACAAACCCCACCATGCTTTACTACAAGCAACTGCATCAGGCCTCAGCTTCTACTGATTTATGTCTAATACAAACACACTTAACCTAAGCATCCTATACAGCAAACACAGCCCTACTGCTAACTACATTTCAGACTAAGATCCTGCTAGGCATTAGATAAATGTTTACAGAACCGTACCTTGATAGGAAGTGAGAAGAGATAGATCTCCTCAAGAGACTTGATCTTCATATCCTTGACCAGGCGACCAAGCTTGGTGACAGGAATCCACTAGGGAAGAAGCCATGGAAAAGGGTTACCAGCAGCACTAGCTGCCAGTACCCACGGGAACGGGCTCCCTTTGTGCTCCAGCGTTCAGGACGGCCCCTCACACAGCCCCTCGCACAGGCCAGTTCCGCCGTGCTCCCCGCCACCCGGGACGGCCCCACACAGCCCGCCCAGCCCCGGCGACCACTCACTTCCTTATCTTCGGCCTTGCCTCCACGGGCCCCACGGCCTCTCCCTCGGCCCCTACCGCGGCCGCGCCCGCGGCCCCGCAGCCCGGTCCCGAAGCCGCCGCGGAAGCCCCCTCGGGCCGCTCCTGCACCTCCCGCAGCACCGGCGTCGTCCGCCATTTGCTAGAACAGAGAGAGGCATCTCAGCCGAGATACCACCGCTGCCGCCATTCCGGCGGGAAACGGCAGGACCCAGAGGCCGCCGACACGGCCGCCCCCGCGCCACCAGCGGTGCCGATGGACGCGGATGGGGCACAGGCCGCTCCGCTCCACCGGTACCGTGCCGGCAGCACCGCACTTACGTGATCTCTCAGCGTAGAAGGCCGCGCACCCCCCCGACTCGCTATTTATAGTCCGCGGGGTCTCGCGAGAGCACCTCCGCAGCTCGGGCCCCGCGTGCTGAATGAGGAATACACTGCGGCCCAGAGCAGCGCCCTCCGCTCACTTATACAGGGTGCGGGGCGGGCGGACACAGTGGCAGCTGTGCGCATGCGCCAATATATAAGGGGGCGCGTACGCGTGTAGCCCTCAGTGTGAGGAGAGCCGAAGGTAGGTGTGGGCTGGTGCTGCTCGTGAAGGGGAGCGAGATGTTTCCCGCCTTCTATGCTCCTTGAGCTTTTTAAAAACCGTAATAGTTTATTGGTCTGTGTTTACGGTATCGTTTGAGCTTATGTCGGGCGGGAGGCGGAGGGGAGGACCTTGGTAAGCGGTTTGGGAAGGTGCTTTAGAGGGTTTTGTTAGCTGTGGGTGGGAGGCGCAGCCTGAAAATCACCTGGGGTCTCCTGTGGCCTCTGGTGAGATAACTGTGCCGACAGCATAGGGAACATTAAGCTTACTGCCCGCAGCAACGTGTGGGGAGTGAAACCCATGTTCCCATAACCCCCGCACCGAGCGGGTATCGGGGACTCAGACGTGCTGCCCTAACGGCCGTCTCTGAGCGTTGCCTTTCCTTTTGCCGGCAGGTGCTGAGCGCGGCCCGGGAGTGCTGGGCCTGCCTGGACGGATGTGCTGGTGGTGCGCGGCCTGGGGCTGATCTGCCTGGGCTGTGGGGCTCGGCCCTGCCTTCCCGAGCCGCGGCCCCGCGGTGTGCGGTGCTGTGTCCTTGTCTCACACCGAGGGGTTCTTGGCTGCTTGCGGAGGGGAGCTGTGCAGAGCTCGGGGGGTGCTGTGATGCATGATGGCGGAGTACTCGCAGCTGGAACGCTTTGAAATGGTTGTTATGTGATTGTTATGTATTTTCATACGCAATAAAAGATGAATTACTTGAAAGCTTGTTTGTCAAGTCTCTATTTGTTGTTCATATTGTCTAAAAATCCTACTTTTTACGTGTCGCTGGGAAGTCGCTTCCTTGGGGCGGGGAGGAAAAAGCTTTGGAGCGCTGGGCAGCTGGGGCTGACTGCCCGCGCTGGCGCGGAGGTTCCGCGTGTCGCCGCCCCCACCGCCGCGGAGGCGCGTGGGCCACCCCCCTGCCCGCACCAAAGGTGGCGCTCACGGCTTCCCCTCCCTAGTTCGGCCGGCTGCGTCACTGCATGCGCCGGAAGCGGTGCCCTTCTCCCGTAGCAACCGGGAGCGCCGGAAGCGGCCGGCACGCGGAGCGCGGCGGTGTGGGACATGGAGGCGGCCGCCAGCCCCGTGCGCTTCAAGAGCAAGTGAGGAGCGGCGGGAGCCCGGGCTGCGCGCGTGTGGCGGCGGTGTCCTGCGGCTTGGCCTCCGGGAGCCAACGGGCCGCCGCAGCTTTAGTGTAACCGCCGGTCTGCGCGCGTGTCTCTTTTTTTCCTTCCAGCTACGCCGTGTCGAGGAGGATCGAGCCTTTCTACAAAGGGGGGCGAGTCCAGGTACTGGGGCGGCGGGGGGCAGGTTTGGGAATAGCCCGTCTCCGGTTCTGTAAGGCTCCTGATTCCCGTTCCCTCTTCTCCAGATAAACCGGGATGGAAAGTTCATGTTTTGCCCCTGCGGGACGAAGCTGAACGTCATCGATGTGGAAACAGGAGCTCTCCACAGCCTGCAGCAGGTGAGGCCCGGCCTCTGCCCCCTGACTGGCCATGAAACTGCTGAGGGCCTTCAGAGGCTCCTGGGGCGTTTGGCCACTGTCACGGCTAAGGCTCCCGGGGAGGGGCGGGTGAGAATCGCTCTGAACGCAGACAGACGTTATTTGTGTCATGTCTAAGCGCGGCTGGGAGCTGCAGGCTGTGCTCAGTGTCAGAAGGGAGCTCTGGGAGCGTGCTGCTCCACAAGGGGGTTAACTGGGGGTTTTTCCTTTCACTTTTATAGGATGAGGAGGAAGATATCAGTTCATTTGTTCTTAGCCCTGATGAGGAGGTACGTGTTTGCTTTGTGGGTTTCTGTGCTGCTCTGTCAGGACTCCTGACAAAGCCAGTGAACACTGAGGGCTGTTCCACCTGGAAGCGCCCTGCGTTTCCAGAGATCTCTGCAGAGTCTTCTCAGGCACTTCCGTCTCTCTCCCCTTCTGGGTTCAAGTCAGAAGAATGCTAAGAGACTGAGCTTCAAAAGCATCACAGCGACTGGCACTTCTGTGCTTTGGGTGTGGGCACCAAAAGAAATTGAAATCTAATTAGTAGTTAATCACGCTTTCCTTCACCTTGCTTTTGTGTAGATCCTCGTTACAGGGAGCCGAGCCCTGTTGCTGAAGCAGTGGAACTGGCGAGAGAACAAGTGCGTTCGCACATGGAAAGCCGTGCACATAGCGCCAGTTGCTAGCATGGCCTTTGACTCTACGTCAACGTTGTTAGCCACAGGTATGGTCCTATTTCACTGTCACACGATGGGAACGATGTTGGGTGGCCCTTCTGCTTTTGAATAGTTTAGCTCAGCTGGACGCAGCCTGAGGTAACGATCCGAAAGCAAAAGAGGCTTTACTTAAAGTGACATCTTGACAGACAAAAAGGGATCCTTTCAATGTTCTATCTAAAATATACTTAGTGAAATGGTGTTTAAAATCAGACATCTATGAAACAGTGTGACGTTATCCCGGTGTAGAACAGGGACTTGTGGAGCTGGGGGAGGGCAGGCATGACCTGTAACTTAATTGTACATCAGGTTTGACTCTGAGGGGTCAGATTTTGCCCAGTTCTCTGAAAGCATAAGGTTCTCTGTGAGCTTCTCTTGGTGTGGGTGGTTGTTACTGGATTCATTTTTCTTTCCGCTGCCTTTGCAAGCCATGAAATCTTACAGTTGCTGATATGTTGGCCCTCCTGCGTGTGTCTCTTCTGTCATTCATTTTTATATGCCCTTCTTTTCCCAGGAGGCTGTGACAGCACCATTAAGATCTGGGATATGATCAAACAGTACTGCACACACAACCTAAAAGGATCTTCAGGAGTTGTACAGTAAGGATCAGTCATTTTCGTCAGTCGCTGGTGTTTGTATGATAGTTGGATGCTGGGATTGATGTGAAATGTCTTGAATTAATGGTACATAAAGGCCTTTTCTGAGCAGGTTCTGGGCTCTTCTGTGTCCTGATTTTTGAGATGTCTAGGAGCAGGGCTTTGACTTTAACCCAGAGAGGAAAGACTTTGGTCAATAAATTTGTTGCTATCTAAATGGAATACCCGTGCTTGCTAACTGACATACTTCAAGAATGCTTAAGACTGGCAAAGTTCTGTTGTAAGTTTTCCTGGTGGGTGGCAGAGGAGTGAAGTCCTATAAAGAAAGTCCTGCTATAAATTTATATCAACTGACCTGCCAAACTCTTTGTGTAGAATATATGTTTATTTAAATGTTGGGCTCATGCCAGATTCTTGTCCTGTTCAAGTGCTTCTCCTTCTGTCTAGCCTTGTTGAGTTCCACCCTGATATCTCCCGCCTGCAACTCTTCTCCTCCTCAATTGACTACAAAATCCGCATCTGGGACCTGACTTCCAGCAAGTGCATTGCTATGCTGGACGGCCACTTCAGTGCTGTCACCTCGCTGGCATTTGCAGATGGAAACACGCTCATTAGGTAAAACCTTGCAGAGGCTTCTCCGATCCCTCCCGTTCAGTCTGCCTCCTGCCAGAGATTGGGTGTCTGCAGGGCCTGGGGGGTTGTCCTGTGAGGGGAAGCACTGCTACAAGTGTTCAGTCTCTGCTTGACTGTACAAGCAAGTGACTGATTTTGTGTTTCTGGCAATAAACTGAGCTGTCGTGTGGAAGGCTGGTGCCTTCTTCCACATGGGCCTCTTCCTGCAATTCCAAATTTGCACTCAGAGCCTGAGTTGAATGGATTTAGCACTGAAAATGCTCTTTTGACTTGCAGTTCTGGCCGTGATAAAATCTGCATGGTGTGGGACCTGGAAACCAGAGAAAGTAAACGAACTGTCCCTGTCTACGAGGTGAAATTGCATTTCATTTATTTGTTGGAGATCCTTTGGTGTTTCTAGGTTGTCGTTCATACGATTCCTCTCCCTCTTTGTGTTCCTATATATTATGAAATCAGGTTTCTCTCCCTTGTACTTCTCAGAGGCTTTAAAACTCTGTGTCTAAAGCTGTTTATTTTCTTTCTCTCCTTGCCTGGTGTGTCGTGTTTGGGCGGTTTGAGGAAATACGTGCCACCGCTGCCTCCACTGCCCCAGTGCTGGAGGAAGGAAGGACAGTTGCGTAGAAAGCTTGTTCCCATTGTACCTGCCTGTCCTCAGTAGCTGTGCAGTGTGGGGCAGTGGCATGTGGTGTTTGCGTGCATCTGTTGGTATTAACGGGCTGTTTCATGGCTCTAGTTGCTGAAATGGGATTCTGGTCCCTCGCGCTCAGCTAGTGTTTGCCGACTGTCTTGCAGAGTGTGGAAGCTGCCATCTTGTTACCTGAAAAGGGAGATTTCTCTCAACTGGGTGTGAAGAAACAAGGGTTGCACTTTGTCACAGCTGGCAGCAAAGGTGAGTGTCCTGGCATGTCGCTGCCAGATTTAGAAGCCCAGGAAGGACCATACTTAAGACGCCGCATGCCAGTATTCCTGGGATGTGTGTTCTTTGTGTGGCAGAAATCTTGGACTGAGCTCTGAGGGCTGGAGAACAGAGACTTCTCCTGTGTTCCTCTGACAGCGGTGGATGAGCAGGATTGATCAGGCATGCTGTGGAGGTTTAGCTATATATGTTTTCAAACTGTAAAAAAGTTTGATTTGGACTGAAGGAGAAAAACTTTGTGGCCCTTTGTCCCACTGTGATTGGGCCTCTTCACAGTCGTGCCTTAAAGCCATGTAGCTTTTTCCAGTAGACTAGGCTGGGGTTTGGTTTATATTCTTTGCACAATCATTGTCTAAAACAGCGGCTCTGACAGATAATTGTATCATCATTTTTGTTAGGTGTCCTGAAAGTGTGGGAGGTTGCCACAGCTGCTTGTGTGCATACCCAGCCTGTGCCCTTTGAGTCCAAGGAGGAGGCCAGCGAGCGCAGTCTCACCCAGTGCATGCTTGTGCCTGAGAGAAATGAGATTGTCACGGTGTCCGTGGAACACAACATTGTCTTCTATGATGCTCAAACCCTTCAGCTCAGGAAGCAGGTAACAACCCTCAGTGTCCTTTTTCCTCTTGCTTTATCCATACCTGAGGATCAGCTCTGCTTCTGGTGAAAGCTTTGTCCAGGGGTGCCCTCCTCTCCTGCCTGTTCTTGAACTGTTCCTTGGGTACAAGCCAGAAAGCCAGTTTCACAAGCGGGGTTGTTCAGAGGAATATTGCACAGACACAAACATAGGGAAAGGAAAGCAGAGCATCCCTAGCCAGAAATCCCTCCCGTGCTCCAGATTGTCTAATACAATTTTTGCACGCAGTATGAGACGAAAGGTAACAGTAATGCAGCCTCACTGAGCATGGTGCCATTCTGTACTTCTCTAACCATCTGACTTCTCCCTGTTAAACTGTTTCTGTTCTGCCATCCTCAGCTTGCAGGTTACAACGATGAGGTTCTGGATGTGAAGTTCCTTGGACCTGGTGATTCTCACATTGTTGTGGCTACCAACAGCCCTCAGCTGAAAGTGTTTGAACTGGCAACATCACACTGCCAGATCCTCTATGGCCACACAGGTGTGTGTGGTCAGCTCTGCCGTGGGTGGGAGGAAGGGAGGTGTGCAAGTATTTCCTTATCCAGGTTCTCTCACAACTCTGTGGAGACTGGAGTCCTTGAGTTCACTCTCGAGCAGCAGCACAACAGGTTTTGGAGTTGTGTGGAGAAAATATATATTCTGCTGTCTTGAATTTGCAAAGAGTAGTTTTGTATTTCCAGGTCTGTCAGTTCAGGATTTTCACTCGCAACAAGATCAATTTAAATTGGTATGTGTGAGCTCTGAATGCAGTTTTGCGGCTGCATGTGACGACTCGTGCCAATTCCGTAAACAGCCAGTTGCTCTGTAGTGAGCATTGATGTGTTGTGTCCCAAGTGTCCCAATCCTGTCTTTTGGTCAGTAAGCAGTGGACTCATTAATTCATGCATTTCTTTTGTCTAATTTCAGTATTACTTTGCATCCAGCTGTGTTTTTTCTTCTGTTTAGAAACCATTCTTGCTTTGGATGTCTTCAGAAAAGGCCTGATGTTTGTCAGCTGTGCTAAGGTGTGTTAGTTTTCTTCATTTAATGAAACTCTTCATTTCTAGTGATCTTTATGGGAAGAGTTGTATTCTTCTTTTGGTGATCCAGAAAGGGCTTTTGTTCAGACAGAATTCCTGTCTGCTATATCCCCCAAATAAAAGGCTCTTCCACTATCCCTTTTTAATGTTGTTGCTGGGGAAATGTGATTGGTTGTATTTTATTAGCCTGAAAGGAGATGTCTCGTTCTCCAAGTGTCTTGCTCTTGCATTAGAGTTCAAAGATGTCATTAGTATGAAACTGATGGGGAGCTGTGCATAAGATTTGTGTTGGAAAACAAGGTGCCAACTGCCCTGATACACCCAGAAATAAACCTCCATGCTGGAATCCCAGGCTGAGGTTACTGTGTTTGGCTGTGTCTGCCCTCACCTGCTCTGACAAATGCAGGCAAAGGTTCGAGCTTGAAAATAAGTGAATAGTCAGGCTCATGGATGTGGTGAACATATGGGGAACTGATCATGTGTCAGAAAAGCACAGTGGTTTCTGTCCTCTCCCGTTACAGGACAAAAGCATTCGAGTCTGGCGGATGAACAAAAATGGAAGGGTGATTTGTGTTGCCCAAGGATTGGGTCATGCGCACGGGGTAGGAGCTGTCTCTTGCTCAAGGTAATAAAAGTTGGACAAGGGGTTACCTTTGCAAGCATGAGCTGTGGCTGCTTTGCTGATCCTCAGGGTGAATGTTTCGGTGGATGCCTGCCTCTGTTTCTCATTCTTGGTCCCAGCTTGTCATGGTGTTCTGAGTGTGAAGGAAGGATGACTTTTTCTGAATGTGCATCTGTCTATCCATAAATTGTGAAGTTTGCACTTCTTTGTCAGTCTAATTCCTGTTTGCCTTAAAGAGCAGCAGCTGGATAAGTTGCCAGATAAAGCTTGAGTGATCTGGAGAGGAGGGTTGGGGAGTGAAGGGAATGTGTCTATGAAGGTGCTTACTTAGATAGCATGTCTGTTTTATCAGCTCTTCTCCTTTCTTTGTGCTGCCTAGCAGTCTGGACTCCCAGCTTGCCTGTTCAAGAGCTGCAGTATACCTTTGTAAATGAAGAGAGCTAGCAGTGCTCTTCCTAATGTCTGAATTGCTGGAGACTATCTCGGGCACCTAAGTAAAATGAAAGTCATCTTGAAAAAAAACATCAAAGCACTCTGTTTCACATCCTGGCAGAGTGACTGAATGTATGTAGATCCTGGTAGGAGAGAAGGCTTTTTTTCTGTCCAGAGGAAACCACTGTTTTGCTTCCTTACACTTGACTTTTTTATTCCTTTCAGACTGAAAGAAAGCTTTATAGTCACCAGCAGCCAGGACTGCACAATCAAGATCTGGAATATCCCGGAATCCCTCACTTCCAAGGCAAAAGCAGCCTTGATCTCCAGTCCAGAAACCCTTCACGCAAAAGTGACTGAGAGAGGTCATGACAAGGTAAAGCTCCACTTGATATTAGAACATGCTTTTAGTACTTAAATCCTTCTGTCCTGAGTTGTACCCTACATTTATTACCTGTCCGACAGCAAAGGCATAAACTGCTTTGCACTCTCTGTACTTGTGTGACTTCTCCAGGATATAAACAGTGTGGCGGTTTCTCCGAATGACAAGCTGATTGCCACAGGCTCACAGGATCGGCTGGCCAAGCTGTGGTCCTGTTCTGATTGCTCTTTGCTGGGTGTCTTCACCGGACATAAGCGTGGAATCTGGTGTGTGCAGTTCTCCCCAGTGGATCAGATCTTGGCCACCTCTTCAGCAGATGGGACCCTGAAGCTCTGGGGTCTTCGGGACTTCAGCTGTCTGAAGGTAATGAGAACTCAGGCTGCTCCTTGCATGTTACAGGGATTGATTAAGGCTGCTTTAGAAATGTATGTGCTAGTTAGTGCAGTTGAAATGTAGCAATGTGGCCATGCTGAAGGAAGAGTTATCTGGGTCTAGCCTTGTTCTCAGGGTCTTGGATACGTGAGCTATGTGCAAAGCACCAAGGCAAGAGCACCTGCCCAGTGCTCAGGTGATCTTTCTGTTCTAGCTAACTGATGAGCAGCATGGTTGGTCACAGGGGAAGAGCATTTTTAAGCTATTGAAAGGAAGCTGGCTTTGCCTGACAGCTGTGGCCATGAAGGAAAAACATGACTTTAAATTTCAGATTCACTGTTCAAAGAAGAGCTATCTTTCCAGTGCAGTAGTGTCTCACTGAGCCGATGAGAAGGCAATTGCTGCTCTCTGCCACATTCTGTCCAGCAGTGTTACCTCACTGAATGGGTGCTTCGTGTGGTGGCAGGGGAATCAACCTTTTGGGAGATAGCCTATGCAGTTGGCCTCACCATTCAGACTATTTGCAATTTGACCTTGGGCAACAAGTTGAAGCAAGGAGGTTGTTTGAAAAAATGGTGTGGGGACAAGTCATTTCCTATAGCCCTTTCGACAGACAGGAAGAGAAAGTCCCAAGGATAGAGGCTGCTTTTTGTAACTTACCTTTTGGTCTTGGGGAGTATATGTTACTCTTTTGAAAGGCCTGGGAACAACTCTAATACTTTTGAGCTTCCTTTCTATTTTCCAGACCTTCGAAGGTCACGATGCCTCTGTACTGAAGATCATTTTTGTAAGCCGAGGAACACAGTTGCTCAGCAGGTAAATGCCTACACCAGGAGTCAAGAGGAAGATGTCAAATCTAAGAAGCAAAATCTCTTAGCTGGTATCAGCAGCAAGAGGGAAGAGTTGTGCAGTGGATTTCATTTTGGAAAGACTGATAGGAAGATGCCATGTTTATGCCAAGCTTTCTGCAGGGGCTAACTTAACTTCCTCTTCTTCAGTTACACTGTAAATTCTAGTTAGCTGCTGTGACATTGCTCTGATGTTTGTTATCGTTAGGCAGAGCTAAGGATCCACCTCTCCCTACTGTGTTTGGGTGAGGGCAAAGCAGCCAGAGCTAAACAGTTCTTGATATCTCAAAGGGTTGGTTCTCCAGCTAGTAGCAGGAAAGGATGCAGTTTGTCTCCTGAACTGCCCTTCCTTACAGAAAGGCTGAGGTGTATCAGACTGAAAGTACCACCAGAGCATGTGAGGAAATGTAGGTAGTAGGGTTTCCCAAGAGGGAATCACCAGAAAGGGTGATAGCAGCACTGGAAGCTGCTGGTTTGGAATTCTCAAGCCTTCTGGACAATTTTGGTTAATTCTGCTCCTGTTGGAAAGGCATTGGAATGGGACGGGTTTATCTGGTATTTGAGGTGGGGCAGAGTGAGAATGGATCTATCCAGTGATTCTTTTTGTTGTGTTTCTGTCTCTTTCAAAAGCGGTTCTGATGGTCTCTTAAAACTCTGGACAATTAAAACAAATGAGTGTGTGAAAACATTAGATGGTCATGAAGATAAAATCTGGGGTCTTCACTCTAACAAGCAAGATGATATGGTTGTGACAGCATCCAGTGACTCCTGCATCACACTGTGGAAGGTATGGTACAGGGTCTTTCTGAGTTTCCTCCCTGGGTTAGTAATGAGAAGGCAGTTGGAGAGCTGAGGACTTCAGAGGCTTCTTCCTCGCTATTCCACCATGACATGTGCTCTCCTCGTTTTCTGCACTTTGAAATTGGGTCAGTGAGGCATATCTTGGGGTTTGGGGTGGGGTTTTTTTTTGGCTGTGCTGGATTTCCCTAGTTGATATAAAAGGAACAGCAGATGGGCTGTAGCAGCCTGCCCAGTGCTGGTGGTGTAGGGTGGTTTGGAGGCAAGTTGTGAGTTGCTGGATTTAACACTTAAATTACTTGATTTTGCTGCAGAAACTGGTATCCTCATCACTTGAAATAAAAGCTCATGTCTATTAAAGCAAGATTTGACAAAGTTATATTCTGGGTTTTTTTTATAGGATGTCACTGAAATTGAAGAGAAAGAGGCACAAGCTAAAGAGGAGGAGCAGATCATGAAGTAAGTGGATCATGTGCAATAATGAGCTGCAAAAGGCAAATTCTGTCCAGTGAAACTGTCCACACCTAGAGCCATCCAGCTCCATCTAATCTGAATATTACATCATTTAGCTATTTAGAGACTGTTAAGGCACAGTAGTCTCTTCTTTGTAGTTTATCTTTAGTTCCTGCAAAGCCTTATAATACTGTCAGCTTGACAATTGATTAGTTTCATGTTTATGCACTGCTAAGATAAGCAAATCAAATCACTGAAACCTACTTTCACTTTTTCCTGCTTCAGCCAGCATAGTTCCCAAATAGTTCAGGGACCGTTCTAACGTGCCAGGGTAATCATCTGCACAATGAGGGTGCTGAGGCATTCACTGGCGAGCAGTATTAACTTCTTGGCATTAAATCTCTGCGTGCTATTATTGCCAAATCTGCTACTTTCTGTATAGCATTTTGTTCCACCAACCAAATATTTGTCTCACTCTTGACCCTGATTTGTTTTCCAGAGAGCAAGAGCTTTCTAACCTGCTTCATGAGAAAAGATACCTCAAAGCTTTAGGGTTGGCAATCTCTCTGGATCGTCCGCACACAGTGTTGACGGTGGTCAAAGGTGAGTCCACGTTGTGCTCTGAAGGCATTTTTCTGCCCTCTCTCCTGTCCAGAACATCTCTTCCAGGGAGACAAAGATTACAAAGTCTAATTATCCCAAAGTGTCAGTTTTCCCTTTCTCTTACGACTCCTGTTTTCCTAAGTGAAATCCCCCTGATAACAAATGGTCTCCCTGCTCTCAGCCCATGGGTCCCTGGGCTGGACTCTTGCATGGACTCTTCATTTCTCTTTTGTGCAGCCATCCTCAAGGAAACCGATGGGAGAAGGCACTTGGAAGAGAACATTATTCGGCTCCGGAAGGATCAGAAAGGTTTGTTGCAAGGTGGTTTAGGTGCTAAAACCATTCAGGTTAGGAGCTTGTTTTCTCAACTGAAATCAAAGGGGGGATTGTCCCTAGACTCAGCATTTACCACTGAGCTCCCACCACCCTCAAACAGGACTGCTGCCCAGGGCCAGCTTCTTCCATTGCTACTTGTGCTGCACACCAGCAGCTGCTCTGAGCTTGTGTGAGTGGCTTTGCCTGGCCTTATTACCCCTGTGACAGCTCAAGAAATGGTTCTGTGCATAATTGTTCTGCGCTCCGGGTTCATTGGTCGCAGTGTGCGGGAGCTGAACTGCTCTGTAAGACAGAAGAGATGCTTCCTAACCTGGCACCTCCTGCGTGCCAGCACCTAAGGCACAGGTAGTGTTTACAGATTTCCTTCCTCCCTAGAGGCAGTATTAACATTCTTGGTGACATGGAATACGAACTCTCGAAATTGCCACGAAGCCCAAGCTGTCATTGAAACCCTCCTGAAGCACGAAGCACCAGACAGCCTCCTGCAGTACTCGGGCATTAAATCTGCTGTGGAGTCCCTGCTGCCTTACACCGGTGAGTCGAGCTGCAGGGATGGGCCATGAGGCTGAGGTCTCCTGCGTTGTGAATATTATGTTTGCCTTGCTCTGAAGAGAGATTTTTGCATCTCATTCTGGTGAGCTTTCTCTCCTGTGACGCTAACCATTGCGTTTCTCTTTGCAGAGCGCCATTTCCAGAGACTGAGCCGATTGCTACAGGCCTCCATGTTCATTGATTTCATGTGGCAAAACATGAGGCTGGCTGATGCGTCCCAGCAGGAAGATGTGACTTTGTGACCCTCCTCCCACCAGTTGCTCTTTCAGGAGGGGAGAGTCTGAACTGCTTTCCCACCAGGTATGGCAACTGGACTATTCCTGTATTTTGTAATAAATTGTTAAAGTTTGAATTTCTAAAACAAGTGCAGCATTCAGTCTCCTTGGGGCTTAATGAGAGGAAGGGGCTGGTTTTTTGGCCAAGCTGTGGTCTCCCTTTGTATTTTCACACCCTGAATTTTCAGGCCCAGACACTTAAACAGCACTTAGTTTGGAGAAAAGACAGAACCTGGCTCTGAACAAGCAGTGGGTCATTATTAGGTATTTAAAGCTTTATGGATTTGAGAGAAACTATTGGCAATGTCATACCGTATCCCAAAGCCCAGCTAGGTGTTGTATATTGATCAGTGTTGTGACATGGAATATTTTCTTTGGTTGGGCAAAATGCAGGCTGGGCCAAGGCAGGTGTCTCACCTGTGCCCACCCCAAATGTTAGCACCTGGGAGGGAGGTAAGGGCAATTTTAATTCCCCAGCTAGCAATTTTTTGAAGTAGAAAAACCAAGCAGTCTTCATAGATATTTCTGTGTATTTTATTTGAGATAAAAATGTATAAAAATTAGAACAACATAAACACCTCACAAATTGGTTAAACTGCTTGTTTCAAACAAAATTAACAATACCTGGGAGAATAACTAAACTAAAGGTAGCAATCTATATAAAAGTTATAGTTTTCCTATAACTATTTTGCTAACTCAATTCGAGGAAATGAGTTTAGGATGAGAATTGCTGTGAGTTTCAGTAGCTGTCAGACCCCCTTGAAAGAGGAATGTTTTGTTCATAAAAATGAGCTCTGGCCCCCTTACTCAGTTGGGAAACAAGCTGTACTACAACCATTTTTGTTTCTGTGCCTGCACAGACATCGCTGTAGGGAATGGTCAGAGATGAGCTTTCTAGCCAACAGGTATTTTTGTTCTCTCAGCCATTCAGCAGATCGACTCAATTCATATATTTGGCCAGTTATCCACTACTCAAGTTAATCTAACCTTTATAAAAGAACACAATAAAAAAAACCCCAAACTAAAAATCAGAGTTTTAAAAAAAGAGGGTTGAGATAAATAGCATTGACACGGCTGTGTCATCCCATCCCTACCCCGTACCAGTAACTGTAGCTCTGGATTTCATGGGTGACTCTGTCACTTACTCTGGGTTTCACTCTGCTGTTCCCCAGGGTGGCTGCAGCACTCTGCCAGCTGGCCTCGTCTGGGGAATAATGCAAGAATGATTGTGAAATTTTCACATACTGCACTGCAGGATAAATACCTGCCTGAGGGAGAAGTAACTGAATCTGAAGTGACCTCTAACTTACATAGGAGCTGCCAGATCTGCAGCTGCCATGACTCCCCTGACAAGTTAAACCACTAAATCCTCTCCCGCTATCTCCAGTAAAGCCTCTCCAGGCTCCCCAGCCTCCCTGCACAAGCTGCAGCACCAATAACCGTCACCCATGGAAGCAATGTTTGCATGCATGTTCCGTCGGGATCTGACTGTGTCCTTGGAAAGCCACAGGTCCCAAGCCCTGATGCTCCCTGTGCCACTGCCCATGGCTCCTGTGGGACTTTGGCAAGGAGGGTGCCTGGCTCTTAGTGGTGATGCTGGCCCAGGGCTGGGTCTGTGTCCCCCCGGGGACCCTAGTGCGTGCTGGGGAGAGGGAGCAGAGTCTTGAGGGCCGGCCGGGAGGCAGACTGCTGCACAGCTCGCTTCGTGACGGTGCTGCACTTCTGGAGGATCTCATGGGCTGAAGGACGCACGGGCACCTTGGGGACGCAAGTGGCCGTGTCTGGGTCAGGGAGGGAGGGAGGGAGGTCAGCTGCAGATTCCACAAAGCCAGAATCATTCCTGTCCTTGTGGGTGAGGTGTGGAGACTTGCTGCTGTGTGTGGCCAAGGCATGGTGCAGGGGAGGGCTCCTGGCCTGCTTGACTTCGGGCAGAGATCTTGACAAGTCAGGCTTCCAGCGCAGCCGGCCATCCTGCTCGCTGCTGCTCCCTGAGCTGAGGGATGAGCTGTCTGACTCCAGGTCCGAGGTGGAGCTGGCCCTGGGCAGAGACCTCGATCTGCTTCTCGGAGACCTCACGTCCTCTTCAGTCGGGTCAAGGGAAGAGTGATCCTGCACCCTGCGCTGTCCCACAGCCTCTTCCCGGGGCTGGGGAGCCATCAGGGAGGAGTAGAGGTTTGGGGTGGAGATATTGAGCCCGCAGCTCATGATGGTCTGGAGTTTGTGGTGAGGATTCTTGTAGGGCTGGAGGCACATGGAGGGCATGTAGCCAGTGCGGCCATTGTATCTGAGGGGGAAGGATGAAAAACAACACTGAAAAGAGCCCTTCCAGCTCAAACTGGGGGGGAGGGAGCAGAGCACTGGGGAAGCAGGTGAGGACTCAGCCCAATGCTGTACACGGGGCATGAGGAAGGGGAAAACTGTCCCTAGCCAAGGGCAGTCAACCTGGGAGAGCTTCTCTGCCCCTGGCTTGGGGGAGGAGCAGGCAAGAAGCACCTGCAGCAGGTAACCAGCTCCCTCAGGGAACAAGAGCTTTGGAAAAGCCTCCTTACCGGATCAGCCACCAGCCATCATCAGACTTCCTGACCACCTCCACCACAACGCCGTTGTTCAGTGAGAGCTCGTCTGCCTTCTGAGACTCATAGGCTCGCACAACAAAGTACAGGCTACCTGCAGAGAGAAGGGGGAGGTTGGTTTTGCCTTGCAGAGAAAATGTCTCTGTCCCTGTGACAGAGCAGCTCAGCAGCCCTGCGGAGCAAGCGAGAGCTGCAGGGCATGTGTCCCTGTGACTGGTTTGC
The DNA here is from genome assembly GCA_013400195.1 of Aramus guarauna. Classification (NCBI taxonomy): domain Eukaryota; kingdom Metazoa; phylum Chordata; class Aves; order Gruiformes; family Aramidae; genus Aramus; species Aramus guarauna. The sequence continues at coordinate 577,659 of VXBL01003295.1, forward strand.
TCAGGCACCCATGGCTGGTGGCAGAGCTGATCAGAAGTGTCAGAGCTCCAGGCAGGCACTCCAAGTAATGGTTAAAGTGGTGGGGCTTTTGCAGAACTTGTTTTTTTGAAGGAGGACTGTGGTGTCCCAGGGAGCCAGAAGCAGACTTACCCTCCTCGTTTGAGCTGAAGGCATTCTGGATGTCCTTGTGGATGTCAGTCTCTTCCAGGTATGAGGCTGGGAACCAGGCTATCTGCTTGTCTACATTTTCCACTAGCCACCATCCTGAAGCAAATGGGGGGGGGGGGGGGNGCTGACCACAATCCCTGGGTAGGGGCTGCTCTGCCATGAGATAGAAGGGACATTCTGCACAGCAGCTCAGTGCCTGGCCGATGCCCTGCTGCCACTTTGTTCTTTCCTCCCACATAAATCCAGGTACGCACACCACATGTACCAACACCCACCCACACCCGTGATGCCACCGGCTCGGCATTTGCCAGGCTATGAATCAATCTACAGCATTCACCCCTGAAACTGAAGAATCCCCATCACACATACCAGTCATGTCCTTGATTAAGACCTCAATAATTTCCTCCTTAGCAACTTTGAAAGTCTTGTTCTTTGTGTCTTTGGTTTCAAAGTTTTCTATGCATCTGTAGCTCTGGGATGCCTGGGGGTATGTAATGGAGGAGAGCTGCTGCCGTGGCTGGCTTTTCTTTTCCCCTCCGATTTCTGATGGCATTATCACAACACTGAAAAGTAAAGTTTAGTATTGGTTTACGAGAAACTTACATGGAAACTTGAGTTTAGTATTATATTTGGTAAAATCGTCTGTGCAGTAGGCTAAGAAAAGCTTAGGCATCAGCAACAACATAAAATATGCATTAAAGCATTCAGTAGAACTTTTCTCTCTGCTGCCCTGCTATGTAACTGTTGTTTCTCTTCTACCCATATTCTCTAACACTTCTGTTTCATGAAGGCATGTACAATCAGAAAATACAAATATGATTTTATACCTTTTTTCAGGAAAGGAGGGATCTAGGTCTTGGGTCTGTGCCTTGAAAAACTGAACCACATCTTCACCCTGGGAGATTTTAGCATCCATTTTCAGCAGCTCCTGGGAGTAAGTTTCCAGCAGTTTCAGTATCTCCAGGCACGTGTTCAGCTTCCCACTCTTCCTCTGCTTCACATTTGCATCTTTAAAATAACAAGAATAAAGTTGGTGTAAGACAACAAGGGCTCTGGATGGCTTGAGAGCAGCATCTTTTGCCTGAACGTGGGGTGCCCTCACCTACCACCCTTCCCTGCACAAGCCCAAACTCTAAGAAGCCGAGACAGCAGCTGCCTGTGACTCCCTATCATTTTTAATAGTGCCTGATGTAATTTTTTAATATCTCAAATTCATCTTTGTTCACAAGTGTTGCATGGAGCTCTGGGTCAATATTTAAAGTGTAATATTAATTTGCCAAGTGCAATTATATATTAAAAAATATATTTCTGGGTTATTTTAACTCCATAATAGACCCAAGGACATTGATGTAACCCAGCAGTACCATGCCACAAGCAGGAGTGAGCTGCTCCAGAGGAAGGTCAGAGTTGGAGACTGAAGTCTATGTCATCAGCTATGACTGTCCACGACAGCTCTGTGTTTGTTGGTCCATCAGAGATTTGTTTTCCTTACCTTTAAACCTGGGTATTGTCCGGTCCGACTTCCTGAGTGAGCCGCTCTCAATGGGGAATTTTCTCTTCAGCTCTCTCTAAAAGCAAGGAGAAGTAGAGAATAGTGGTCTGCTGGACTCCATCCCCCCTCTCCTCAGGGTGGGAACCCTATTTTCAGGGAAATATTCACTTACATGGAATCTCTTAAAGTCTTCAAATGTCCGGTAGATGAGAATGTTGTTCTGATCTGACCAAGACACAAACATCATGTAGTTCTGGAAAAATAAAAGGGAAAAGAAATTTATGACACTGTGAACAGAAAGACAGCAGAATCCAGGATAACCATTTTCTTATGATATTCAGACCATTAAAAAACAAGTCCAAGGCCCCTGTCCTAGATCACAAGGCTGTAATCCCAACACTATGGGGAAATGAGCAATTATACCCCTGTATGAAAAACTCAAAAAGCTCTCTAGTTTCCTGATTTGTAAATATTTAAGGAGAAAAAAAGATCCAGCAAAAAAAACCATTAAAGTACCTTCTGCTTTCTGCATTGCATCAAGCCTACAGCCTTCACATCCACTGGGTACCTTCCGCAGCTCATCTTCCCCGAGCCCGTTCCTCCTTCCCCAGGGCGGCTGGCGGCTGAGCAGAGATGTGGCTCCAGGCACGACTCCCGTGGTTAAATACGCTGGAGCAGGAGGCAGGGCGCAGGTCTTCCGCACTTCCTCCTCCGCCCAGTAACACTGACAGAAATTCCGTAATTTGGCAGACTACCACGTGCCTTTTACCTGCCTCCTTGCTTTTATCATGCAAGTACTCCCGGGGTGCAGACGGCACGGGTGTAGTTCAGAGAGCCGAGGAGGAGAATTATCTTACCACATCCTTACGAGGGGCTGTTTATCATCCCTGGGTGTTGGGGAGGTCACTGGGGCAGCAACACCTGCTGTGAACTGAAGGACGTTTCCAGGGATGGACGTGTTGTGGTCATGGCTGTATTGCATGGAGGTGCCTGGCTGAGCTGCCTGCAGCTTGGGCTGCGCTCACACCAGTCCCAAAAACTGATTAAGAACATGGCTCGTTGTAAAGCGCAAATCAGGCACAACTTTACATGTGTGCTAGCTGTTACAAATCTCTTCTTCACTGCTTTGTCCCATCTGCTAAGGTGTTTCACTTCAAAGGGATGTCTGGTAGCAATGTCAACCTTTGTGCGCTCTCAGAAATTAGCGAGAGATGCTGATGCCAAGGTTGCTGGATCAAAGATGAACAAACACATCCCTGGGATGTAACTGAAAAAGTCCCAAAGCTTCTCAGGTGTAACTACACAATGGAGACTCAGCTCCAAGTGCCCTGTCCCGCATCAAGCCAGGTGTCCGTACCCATCCAAGGTGCCCAGCAGCTCTTCCCATGGACCAGCTCCTCACTGCCCAGCGGCACCGCAGGAATGGTAATTACAGCCCCGGAAAGCCTGTCCTTTCCCTGAACTGCTGCCTTTAGCGTGCCTCAGGTTATGACTTGGCTGAGGAGCATTGTGTGATCAAACTGCCTTCTCCATCCTCCCTCCCCTTCTCCTTTGATGAAGCCTAAATTGAATCATTATCATTATTGAAGTCCAAATTGAGAGGCTCAGCCTTGCCTTCCCTTTCATTTTCCAATCTGCCTTCTGAAAACCCTCAGCAACAGCTGCGGGTGATTTTTCATCTACCAACCCCCCCCTCAGAATCTGAACAAGAAACCAAACAAGGTTCCTTCTGGATGGCCACAACGTACGGCGAGTAGGGCCATGCTTTGTGTTTCATAAGCACATGAGGCTGCTCCTGCACGGCAGGATGGCAGTTTCTGGGAACAAAGGAAGTGTTTTTATTGCAGTTCAATCTATTGCTCCTGGATGTCTGTCCTCCGTTGGGAAGGGAAAGTTATACCGAGAGCACTTCGGCCCCATGTGCAGGTTTGGTGGGAAAAACCCTTCGTTGGCATCTCTAGGGCACTTCCTGGCTCACAAAGCCCTGCGGAAAGGGGATGCAAAGCAGCTCACTGTCCTCTACAGCCCCAGAATTGGATCCTCCATCCCTCTGGTCACAGAGGGCCCAGCAAAAAACACGTGCTGTTAAATCTACCTGGCTCAAAACATACGGTTTTAACGGAGAGAGAGGAAATCACTTCATCCAGCGAGTTTATTCTTTATGATTGTGCTTATCTAGAAACTACCAGTCTCTGAGGTGGCAAAACCCTTCACCGACTTCCCTGTCATCATACCCACGCTCCCAGGCTTCTCCTTGGCAGCCAAGCCGGGGTCAAGCTTTCCTTTGACACGGCCCTGTCACACGACTCTCAGCAATGGCTGGAACCAAGGCTCTCAACAAGGCACATTTGATTGATTCACTTCCTGTCTCAGAGTAAACAAAAACCACAAGTACAAAGGTTTAAACATGTTTTCCCTGAATGGGAAAAGCCAAAGACAATTAAGGTCTTGGAGGAAGTGCAATCTCTGTAGGCACAGGAGATGGCCAGGGGAGGTTCAGACAGCACGTCCCTCCATGTCGGCAGGTACTGCAGGTGTTGGTGAAAGCAAGAAGAGTAGGAAAAAGCTTTGGTTTTGGCAATTGCTAGTTCCAAAGGCTTTGCCGTATTTCACCATTCTCAAGGAATTCATGCAGAAGGGAGGCATGGAAAACACAGAGTGAGATGTTACAACAGGAAGGTGAAACCACGTGGAGGTTGGCAAGTCACCTGAGGCTGAAGAGCCAGCCATGCAGTTCAGACAGCCAATCTTCTGGGGGAGATTGGTGGGTGACAGGGATTCGGATAAAGCAAAGCATGAGCAAAACTACTCGAAACTCACTAATTAGTTACTGAGAAAGCGTGTTGCAGAAGCAGAAGTCACTGCAATGCAGAACAGAGGTACGGCAGTGTACAATGGCCAGGCACTACTCGGAGCTAACACCACTTCTGGTGTCATCCCGGAGAGCTCAGTTCAAGGTTCTGCAGTTGTTACAGCAATATCGTTGCCTTGTTGTTGTCGTCAAGTTTGATGTCAAGAAACTGTCTGCTCAAGAGACTGATCTAATGAGTCACATCATATTAGTCTAAAGTGATGATACCTGTGAAACCGAAGGAAGGGCTGTGCCAGACTGCCTCTGGATCAGCACAAGCACTTCTCAACAGCGTTACTGCACCTCCTTCGTGAAACCCTGACAGGTCAGGGCCATTTCTGCTGGGAAGGATGGATAACAGAAGAGGCCCATTAATTCACTTCTTTGTTGGATACAACTGAGCACACTTATAAAAACACGAAACTAAACACCATTTTCCTGACATTACATCGAGTTTACTTTGCATCTTCTATGACTTCCATCTCATTCTGCCATAAATTGGAACCTCTTTATGTGTAATTATTAACTGAAGCATAGGAGTGGTCTGCCCAGAAAAAGCAAAACTCATCAAGTATTGCTGGGTGCTGCTATTTCATCATCGGTATTTCTTTACATACTTTTTGAGGTCAGCGGTTACTTTTTTCTTTAGTTGTTTTACAAGGTACAAAAGAGATCATAAATTAACAATATATAGGAGCAGACTGTCCAGCTTTGACAAGACTGAGGAGACACAAGTTTTCCTCCATAATAACTGTGTTGTTTTGCAGCCTGTTTCGAGAAAGCCACGCATGTCTCACAAAGGTGGAGCTCTGCCTCCTGCTACTCCAGGAACATCACGACTGCCGTAAACAGCTGCTCTGGGTACCTGAAATGCTGTGTGTGTCACAGAAGGGATGAAGGTGTAGTCACGAGGAGTCACACCGGAGTCCCGGCCCCAAAGAGGTCTGTTGGACAGGGTAGGTCATCCAGTCATCCATCATTCGAGCAGTCCTCCTGGCCACCCCAGCTGTCCCCTCTGCTGTTTCCGTTCCAAGACCAGCTTCTCTCCACCGTGTGTAAAATGTCTGTGACAAATAAACACTGAGGGTCTGGTTTTCTTTTCTGTTGAACATGGATCAGGAATAACTGAATCTGGTGTGTTTAGCCAGAGTAGAGCAGCCTAAGCGGAAGACCTGGACCAACCCCTCACTATGTCCGACAAGAGCCAGAAGCAGAGTTTGAGCACTCGGGGTAGCCAAAGGCAGCTCTTCATCCGCTCCACCACAGCCATTTTCAAAGTCTAACAAGCAACGGCCTTGTCACAAACAGGCACACACACAAAAAAGAAGGAGCCATATTATGAATATCCTTTACCACGTACAGAAGTCAGGTCTGGGCTGGTTAGTGATGTGTACGTCCCATGGCTGAGACGTGTGGGACTCTATACCATGCGTTTCTCTCGCTGTGCCCAGCACGAGAGGAACTGCTGCTGGTTAGATTCACTGACCAGGGAAAGGCAAAGAGAGAAAAAGCCCTCAAACCACCCTTGAGATACTACGGCTGCAAGAAAGAGAAATGGAAAGGAGCCACAGGAGGCTCTCGCCTGGAACGACGCTGGTAGGAGAGCTTCATCTTTTCCCACCATCACTTTCAGGATCAAAACCTGCCCTTTACTGTGCTCGAAGGTCACCAGCGATAACACATGACCTATCAGCACCTTTAATGAAAAGCTCAGCTGCTAAAAGCTGATTTTAAGAGTACAAAGAGGTTTTAGATTTCCAATAAACAGACCTCTATTTAAAAATTAAATAAAAAAAAAATCAAACACTGGAGTTGACAAAAATATCCTTCACCCCATAAACAAAGGAAGCAGTTGAACTTTCACACAGGCTGGAATGAGAGATTTTGCAATATCTAATCCAGAAGAAGGTATTTCATTTCCTCCTAATTTCAGCAGCTGCTGCAGGCACTAAAGCATTTTTCAGTGGCCAGATGAATCGGATTCAGAAAGACTTTAAGCGCACGCAGCAGTGCGGCACTTCTCCACCCCCCGAAGCGGCTGCGTTGCAGGAGCTTCGGACGATGCATGTTTAGGTTTAGGTTAGTTTAGGTTAGACATTAGGAAAAACTTCTTCACAGAAAGGGTTGTCAGGCACTGGAATGGGCTGCCCAGGGAGGTGGTTGAGTCCCCGTCCCTGGAGGTATTTAAAAGAAGGATAGATGAGGTACTTGAGGACATGGTTTAGTGGTGGGTGACAAGGTTAGCGGTTGGACTTGATGATCTCAAAGGTCTTTTCCAACCTAGATGATTCTATGATTCTATGTCTGCCTCCAGCGCAGGGGTTCACTAACTCCTCACAGGCAGATTTACTTCGTCATAAACAGGGCTCCAGCAAGAAGAGCTGTGGTAACTGGAGCTGTATGTACAATAATGGGAGCTGGAGGGTAGGTATCTGCACCGGGGCTGCGTGCAGGACCTTCCTTTTCAAGTGATGAATTTGCAGCGTCCGCACAGCACCAAGAATGGATTTTGCAAGAGCTGCCAGCTGAGTTTTCATTCGAATCACAATGAATTGCTGCAGCTTGTAACAGTTTTCTCCCACTACAGAGACCAAAGCTCCATTAAGGCTGAGTGTGTTTCTCTGTTCCTCACCAGCTCAGGCAGGTAAGGCAGCGTTTGCTGGAAGGAAGAAAAAATAATTTTACAGCGCTGCTACCTGAGCCATCTTAGATACGGTCCCTGGCAGCAAGGCCTCCTGGGGTGGTGATGGGAAAAGACAGTGCTCATTTTCTGCAAGCCCATGGTCTGCCTGTCCCACAAGGAAACTGCACATGATTGCTGTGGCTTCACGAGCCAGCACATGGAGAGGGGCTGGCTTCCTCGGGCACTTTCATTCTCCTCTCTGCTCTGCTTTCCTCTGCCACCCTCCCATCTTAGCATGAGTCCCGCTCCTTTTGATCTGCAGTCTCCTGATGGACTCGTGCCCGGAGCATCCTTGGTTATTGCCCCCGTGCAGGAGACCAGGGCTCAGGACATGGGGGTCCCGTCCCCTCCCTGGGTCACTGACAGCATGGCCGCAGCCAGACGGCTGGTATAAAATCACAGCAGCACATCCAACTCCCTCGAACCTCGCATCTGCTGGCTGAGAGCGCTGAAAGCAACAGAGCAGATTTTTCTTGAAATGCCCTTGGGATCAGCCACCCAGCCCAAGGAGAAAGCAGCCTTTCGCGGGAGGTTTGCTCGCCGCCTGGGGCACGACAGACAGGCTCCTGTTTACTAAGCACTTGTTGCAAGAATTTCGTAGCGCCTTTGTAAAAGTGCCATGTTTTTCTGAGGTTATGCAAAGGACAAAAGCATGATTCAAGAAGAAAACTTCGAGGAAGGATGAGAATATAACTTAAGCCACTGCAAGAGAAAGTTTCCTGCATCATTTCCTACAGAAAAAAAAAAGGTGTTTGATGAGTGCATTGCGTGGTACGAGGCCAAGGCAGTGTGCGTACGTGCCGGGACACGGCTACAGGGTGTGAAGGGAGACGGAAGAGAGGGTTGAGTTTCCGAGGGGTTTCAAGCCTCAAGGAGGCTGTACCTGCCCCTCACGCTCCAAAATCCATCAGGGGAAAATCCCAGAAACACAATCTATACAGCCAGCAGCACGCGAAGCAAGCACCAGTGAACGTGTAGAAATACTGTTTTCACTTGGGCAAAATCTATTCTTACTTCATGCTAAATATGGTGAACTCCAATCAGAGACAAGACAGTTGTATTCCTCCCAGGTTAGTCAGAGAAATGCTCATCCTATTTTTACCCCTTCCTCATTCCCCACTGCCATCAGTAAGCAGAATATGCAAAGTGTCTTATCGCTCCTGGGGTTTCCACCAGCGCTGGGAGCTCAAGTTAAAAGTTCACCTTTATTTCAGAGTGAAGGCGAGACCTTTGTGTTCCTTGCCCCTTCCAGAAAACAGGGAAAACAATATTTAATCTTCATTCAGAAGCCTGGTGGGGAGAAGAGTAATGTGGAAGCAGAACGTGTTTTATTAATGTTTAATTCATAACGATTCAACACATTCTCATAGCAATTGTTATCTGAGAAAAAACTCTTCCCCCATCACTGATGGAGACTTTCTACTGTCCACTGGCTTTGAAAAAGGAATTACGCCAAAATCAGGGAGAGCTGCAAAAGGATGAGGAAAAAGACAGAAACCACCAGGTATACCTGTCCTGCACAGGACAAGTGATTTTAAAAGCACAGCTCTCATAACAACATGGTCATTAATTTTTAGGTAACAAAAATAGGAGTGTCTGATAAAGAAGGACTCTCAAAATCCACATGGGAAACAGCGTGCTACAGTATTTTTTAAGGAACTTCAAATAGCATCTTCTTCTAAAACACAGGGTGCTCCCATTGAGCAGTCAGCTCTGCCACAGCAGCCGCAGCAGAAGCCCCCGTCCAAGCTGGAGCACACCCTGAGCTCTCCGGGGGTTTGCCGAGGGCAGGCGAGCCAGTCTCCTTTCGCAAAGCCAAGAGGAACGGGAGCCGCTTGCTGAAGATTTTGTGCTTTATTTTTCAAGAGCACAAAAGGAAAACCCCAGTTTTGCTGTATTCGTGCTCAGAATGAATGAACTGATTCCATGGATGCTCGGAGAGAGTCTGGGATGTAGGAGGCAGACTGGAACACGACACAGGTGTCAGAGGACTGGCTGTACCAACTTGCAGAAAATAATTTGTTTTTCTCCCTACCTCCGCCATTGCAAATATATACGCCACTACTTCTGAATTCTAATTTTAATCAGCAAGAGGATTCACATGTAAAAACAGCACAAACTTTAAAATAACGTACTGCAGTCTCTGGGCACAGACCCCCAGGTCTGAGCAAGGCAGAGGCATGGTATACTCTGTGCAAAGTCCTGCACCACAGGCTGGTTTGAACAGATATTAATAGTTCTGGGCAGATCTGAACAGAGATTGATGTCTCACCCATTCACTGGCAGTGAAGTCTCTCAGTATGGCAGCAGGCTCCTTCCTGAGAACTGGGAAATAAATTCATGCCTTGGGAAATTTTGGAGGTGATGTATTTCTTGTATACAACCAAAACTGTTCAATATGATTCACATACCTGGAAACATACATTATTTTTTTCTGCTGCTATTTCCTAGTTGACTGTCATTTCACAAACAGCTGCATGACTAATTCCTAATGCTGGCTTTGTAACCAATTGGACTTTAGGCTCACATCCTCACGTGCAAATACAAGTCAGCTTCCTGTCGGTGTATTCCCCTGGAGAGGGCAACAGTTACGTTCAACGGCAGCTGTCTGCAAAACCATCACAAAAACCATGGTAAGAATCCTCAGAGGTATAGGGTAAAATTTTCCAAAGAACTTTGAATAAATTAATGAAAAGTCACAAGTGAAGCAGAAAGCTTTGAGAATATTATTGCTAGTTCTCTGGTCAAAACCTAACTTTTTATTGCAGTAACGGAGCAAAACGCATGCCAGCAGGCAGTCCAGGCTCTGCAGGCTGTTACACTTCTATACATCCCATTGCATCCAAGAACGTGGGCTGTGCAGATAGCAACAAGAGTTTTGTCCTATGTTAGTTAAGACAGTTACCTTTGAAAATTAGTGGCCTTTCTGTAGACTTAATCATACCCAAACATAAATGAGTATCCTGCTCTAAGCTGGGGTCTCCCCTCCTTGAGGTCACCCCTCCTTTGCTCAGGAGCTGCATTTCAGCTCAGGGCTTTGTCCTCACCCGAAGCCCACTCTGGGCATGCCTGTGCCATGCATTTTGCCTCTCCTGACTTGACTTTCTGGGTGCAGAGGGCCGGGCGGGGGGGGTTGTCCGGCCCCAGCTGCCACCCTCGTGCTAGAGAGCGAGCGGAGGGCTGCGTACCTGGCCTCAGCGGGGTCATCTCCTGTTGCCAGCCCATTTCTTCTTCCTTCCCCATGCCCGCACTGTCAGCTGCCAGTTCCCAAGCTCTTGTTTAGCAAAGGACAAAGATAAGAGCAGAACATCAAACAGCAGTCTTCCTCTGAGAAACGCAAACACACTCTTTTCATTTTCTCAAGCGCGGGGTTTGCTAACGCTTCCTGGTAATTACCATCGTTGTCGTTGCCGTCCTCCACATTCCCCTCTTCCAGCCACAGATGAAGCAGCTGACAGGACGAGGCACCTGTTCAGTAGACTTCAGTGAGCCCGGTCTTGCAGACGTAAGTAATTGAAAAACAGGTGCTTTGCTGGCAGCGCCTGTGCCCAGGACCACTGCAAGGTGCCACTGGACCATGCACCAAGGAAGCCTTGGCTGGGCAGCGCAGGATGGAGCCAGGCTTTGCTCCCTGCCCCTAGGAACCACCTGCTCTTAGGAGGGGTCTTTGTTAGGCGTGCGTTTGGTACCAGGCTCTACCACACTGCCAGCTCCTAAATCACACTGCTGGAACCAGAGGGCTAGGTGGGAGCATGCAGCATGCCAGGGGTCACCACGGGTTCCTTCGGCCCCAGAGCTCCATCCCCACCAAGTCCATGTCTCGCCCACCCACGGTGCAGCTCCTCTGCCCAGTCTGAGCACCCTCGGGCAGGCCTGGAGCAGTGGTGGTGCAAGGACACGCAGGGATGCTTCAGTGTCACACCATCCCAGCGAGGGACATGCGGCTGAACACCAGCACCCATCAGGACCCTCCATGGGGCTTCCAGCAGGCTCCTGCTAGGGCAGGACCGGGAGCAGGAAAGAGTGCTGCCACGTCCATCCTCTGCTCTGCACCGTCTGCCTTCCTTTGGACGGAATTAATTAGGCACTGCACTTGGATTAAATTAGAGACAGTAAAGTGGATTTCCTTGCTCTGATTTGAATCTGAGCATCTCCCCATTTTTCTCCTCACTTGCCTTGAAACAAGATGATGCTGACCATGAGGCAAATAGAGAAAATCGGGAGCACCTTTTCCTGAGGAGCCAGCTCTGCCCCTACAGATGACCAGAAAAGGGGCAGGGGGAGCAACACTGAGCACAAATCCCCCCGTAAGCAACAGCTTCTTTCCAGGTGATGAACTTTTTTCCTTTTAAATAAAAATAAAGCATGCTTGTATTTTAACTAACTCAATAAATAAAATCACTAACCAGGAAGCAAACAGACCGTTAACAGCCAAACAAGGAGATTGCTTTGACTTAGAAACATCTCTGCAACTATTTAATTGCTTGAAGGCTAAGCAATAAAGCACTGTAGGAAATTCCCCAGGTCTCTCTTCCAGATGCCAATATACCTTTTTTCCTGAACTGTAAAAAAAGAATGAGGTAATTAACATCATTTAAATGTTTATTGGTGGGTAAGGAAAACAAACATAAAGAATGTCTTTTCCCCTACTTGATCTTTCCTTCATGCATGAAATTTAGATATATAGTTGTCTACAACTTTAGACAAAGCCCTTTCAGTAGTCCCTATCAGTTTTTCATGTCTCTTCTCCCTCCCTCCCTTCCTCCCTCCCTCTTTCCCTCCCATATATCAGCAAAGAAATGTTCTCATGAAATTGCACATAAAATAAAAAAAGGAGCACTGGTAAATAGGAGGCACAAACATGGAGATATAGATCAGCTCAGTGCTGTGCAGACCAGGAAACGGATTGGCCATTTCCATGTAAAGCACAGAGTTTTGAAATCTCATCAAAGGCAAGTCTTTGAAGCATTTCTCTAAAACAACGCATTACCAACTAAACATTTTACACCATGCTGTGTTGAATATGAGGGTAACAGCTGAAAATGAGCAATATTTTCCCAGCAACTTTGATACAAATTGTGTCTTGCAGAACCGTCAGCACAACAGCACTTAACGTCAGGCAAAAGACTCAAGATGCATTTCAGATATGCTACAAAACAGCCTGGGAGGAAGAGGATGTGGAGAGATAAATCTTTGTAGGGGCAGGAGCTGCCAAGGAGAAAGTTCTGGGGCCATGAAAAGGGCTGGGGCTGCCTGAAGGGGAAGAGAATGAGGGAGGGGAGGCAAAAACCAACCCCAGACAGCCAATATGAGATTTCTTAAGATGGTATTTTGGTCTACCTCCACCCTAGCCATACATCTTATCTTTCACTTGACTTGCAGAACATAAGAGTTGAAAAGTGGAAATGGATACGTTCTAGAGTGCATTGTCCGCAGTGGGAGACTTATCCTGTCGCCTTGAAACCTCTAATGGCACAACAGTGGCAAGCCAAAAAGAAGGAAAAGAGCACGTCTGTGCTGCCCTCCGACTTCTCATCCTCTGAACCTCTGTAAAGAACTCCCCAAGGCTGCTGTGTCTCGAAGGCTGGCTGCGGGGTGTGCTTCAGGCAGTCAAATCAGTCAAAAGCTTCATCTGCCCTTTTATCAAGGTGCCAAGCCGCAGATAATTAACCTTTCCAAGGGGTGAGAGACCCAGCTCTGTAGGTGATGCCGTGCTGGACCATTGTCCAGATTCGTTTGGAGCTGGGTCGCTGTCCTCACGCGCTTGCAAAGCCTGTTGCTCCCGCACAGTGAAAGGAGAGCTGCCGAATGTCCGCTGGAGACTGAAGGGCTGGGGCACAGCTGGGGCTCTCCTTCAGCCCCGAGCTGCCCAGCCGCAGGGGAGGGCTCGCGTCTTCCATCTCCCTGCCCTAGTGTAATACATGCAAATGCTCTGAGAGGCATGTAAATCCTTCCTCAATATAGTTTTACAAGCGCGTGACAGGTGTTAGAACATGTAATATTTGATATGGGCACGTTCTGCTACAGGCACATGAGTTGTAATTGAGTTATACATTTGTTTGTTCTTTAAATTACATTGTTGACGGTATAGCTGTGCTGGAGATAGTGCTGAGGTGTCCTTCACTGGCACGTAGGAGAGCAGCTCTGTGTCACGAGCTCTGCCGCACACTATATACATATATATATGTACACACACACTGATGTGCGGTGGACAAGCGCTGGCAGAAGGCTCATGTCACTGCGCCATGTGAAGGAAAACCCACCCTGTTCTCCTCAAACCCAAGATTCAAGCCCAGAGCCTGCTGCTGTAGTGGCAAAAAACATCAGGAACGCGGGGCCGAGCCTCCTCACCCAGGCCCGGGAAAAGCCCCGTCCCTCACCCAGCGCCCGGCCGGCGGTACAGTGAGGCCCGGTCCCGGTTCCTCACGGTGCCGGCCGGGCTGCGCCGCCCGCTCCCGCCTGAGGGAAACCGGGGCCAGTTCAAATGGCGGCCTCCCGCGACGGCCGGCCCGGCCCGTCGTGCACCGCGGTGCCAAGATGGCGGCGCCCAGCGAGGGCCGGTCGGGTCGTGGCGCCTCGCCGTTCCCGGGCACGGAAAGCGGCCCCTTCGCCTTTCCCTTCGCCGTCCCGCACGGCGCTGCGGGCTCCGGGGCGGAGGAGTCATCCAAGAAGCCATGCCGAGCCTGCACGGATTTCAAGAGCTGGCTCCGGGAGCAGAGGAAGCGGGCGGCCCCCGGCGGCGGGGTGAGGCGGCGGCTTTCCCGCGGGGCGTGGGCGCGGCGGCGGCGGCGGGAGCCTCCCCTGTCACCCCTGGGAGGGGGGGAGGGGGCTGCCGTACCCCCAGCCCCTGCACAGCTGTGAAGTGAGCCTCCATCTTGCCCCCTAAGTGTGACGGGGCTGTGCGTTCCCCTCCTCGGGGTGTGAAGGGGGCAGGGTTTGCCCTCTGTGGGAGTGCGAAGGGGGCCTCCATCTGCTCCCCACCCCGTGTGCAGGAGGGCTCTGCCCTTGTCCTCCCACCTACGTGCAGTGGGGCTGTTTCCCCACCAAGCACCGTTGTCCCCTCACAACCCTCTCTCTTGCTCTAGGACCCGACGGTTGTGGAGGAGAAAGAGCCACCGCCAGACTGTCCCCTCGACAGCGAGCAGCTGGGCCGCAGCACCTGGGCGTTCCTGCACACCATGGCAGCGTACTATCCCGACCACCCCACCAGCACCCAGCGGAAGGAGATGAGTGAGTTCATCAACCTCTTCTCCAAGTTCTACCCCTGCGAGCACTGCGCTGAGGATCTGAGGGAAAGGTGAGTTGTTTTGTCAGGGTTGTTTCGGTGGCTGCTGCTGGAGGGGCTAGCCTGAAATGCTGGGCTGCAGCAGCTATTTGCATGTCAGCAGCTCTTCCTGCAGTTGGGATTTGTAGCTACTTGATCTGGTTTCTTCCATTATTGCATAAATCAGAGATCACTTACTCAGAAAACAAATACCTTTTTTTTTGTGCTGTTAGGTTGTGTGCTGCCTCCAAGGCCTCCCTGAGGTGATTTCAGAGTTTTCCAGTTCAAACTGGACTTGTTCTCAGTTATGGAATTATACTGGGACTTGAAATAATTTGGCTTTCAGGAGGCAAGTGTTCTTCTATCCCAGCAGCATAAATTATTTACACCACAATGCATATAAACACGTCTCTTTATAAAAAGAGACACCTTACAAGAAAAAAGTCAACGTCAGCTCCACAACGTCAGCAATGGAGGCAAAGACCAAAATGGCCTATGACGTTTGGTAAAGTTTTCTACTTCTGTTACTGTCAACTTGTTTCTTGAAAGTCTCAACTCCTCTTTTCTGGATGATGACAACCACGCAAAAAAAAAAATTGAAACCTAATTATTGACTTAGCAGGCATCACACAGCAAAGCAACTGCTCAATATTTTCCATTTATTATTCTACCTTTTTTTTTTTAATTCAGTGTTTTGATGAACTTAAGTACATCTTGCTTTTTATGATAGATAAGCTGTTTGACCCCTGAGTCTTTTCCAGTTGACAAGACTAGGCACAATGAAAGCAATCCAGTTGCAGCCATCGGTATTTTATAGTGGAGGTTTGGCCTCTGATAATTACTGATTTCTGGGTTCTCTTTGGGACTCATCTTGCAATAACAGAGGAGGCAACTGGCTGGCTGTGTGCTATGTGCCTGCTTTAGGTATTGAAGTTGGTGACTGTAAAGAAATAACATTTGTTTCCTGTTCCCTGTTTGCAGATTACGTACAAATCAGCCTGATACTAGCAACAGAAATAACTTCTCCCAGTGGTTGTGTCTTCTTCATAATGAAGTGAACAGGAAACTGGGGAAATCTGAATTTGACTGCTCTCGTGTGGATGAACGCTGGCGAGATGGTTGGAAAGATGGTAGTTGTGATTAATCCATAGAGACTTCTTTGGAAATCTAACAGACCAATTCAGTCTGGTGTAGGGTCACTACAGAGAAGGGTGCGAGTAAATAACTGTGTATTTGCGTGCTTGTGTGAGTGACTGATGTGGCTTGTGGGAATAAAGGTAAACCCATTATAAAAGTAAATTTGAAAATCTTATCCTAATAATATTTTGATAAAAGATTACATAAATGTATTACTTGAGGGATTGAGGCCTTACATGTAACATAGGAATAGTCAGAAACCTGTGAAACTAGGTCACTGACAAACTCGTGGAGACTTTTTCATTATGACATTTCCTTATTTTAGGGGCATTTGCTTATTTCTGTGACTAGAATGCATTTTCCCTGAACACAGTTGTAGAGGGCTGCCCTGTGGCGTTTTATGTTTATCTACAGGCGTTATCCTGATGTCTTAAAAACTGCATCCAATTCATTGTCACTTTTAATTTCTGTTGTTCTGATAGAGCAAACTCATGCTGTGTTTTGTGCCAAGCATGTACACCTTGATCTCTCTTTCCAGGATCCCCAATGCTTGTCAAACTTGCATCTGGCTCCTTTGATAAAAGGCCTGAAGGCAGGTACATTTAATTTAAATACTAAAATCATGGAACACAGATCTCACTTTATTTTTGTGTTTCAACTTATCATGTAAGAGGACATTGTAGAAAGGGAAATTAAAGCCAGAGGAAAAAAAAAACCAAAACAACCCCAAAACCCAACCAGACCTCATCTGATGAACAGAATGAAGTATCAACTGGGTGAAACTCAAATGTTTTAAATTGATTAAATTGGATATAGATACAGTATGACGATAAGTTCTACTTTTAAAGCAGACAACCTCTTCATCTCTGCTGTGAACTTTTGTCAGTCGTGAATATAGCTTGAGACTGATACTTGTAATGAAGCATATTCAGATTTGTTTAACATACAGTATTTCTGACATGTCACTTCTGCTTTGAAATTCTTGATTGGTACTTGCTGACCTGGTTGATATTCTGGTGTTATCCCCTAGCTAGAAATCTCTCTACGACATGAGGAGTTTACAAGCTCCCCTGCAGTGTTTGAGTCCTGCTTAAGACTGTGATGTCAGCTTTACATAGTATTTATTGCACAGGGGACTCAAAGGAGTCCCTGGGGTAGATTCCCTCTGTAGAAACTGGTCAGAATCCATGCTGTGTCTGTTTTTCCTGGTCAGCTATATTGCATTGGTGTATTGATACATAAATGTGAATTTCAGATTCAAGTGAAATAGCAGCATAAATTATTTACACCACAATGCATATAAACATGTCTCTTTATAAAAAGAGGCACCTTACAAGAAAAAAGTCAAAATAATTTCAAGTTCTTAAACTAGATAATGATATCATGCCCTTACTGCATTTCTGGCTGTGAAAAGTTTGCAGGAGTTTGCACAAACCATGACAATAGTAGGCTTTTTCCTTCTGTACTTCCTGCTCAGGTTTTCTTGTGTGTTTTAGAGAGCTTCCTTATTTGACGCACTACAGTACATTTGTAAATTTACTCTTGCTGATAGAGTGAGTGTTACCTGGAAACGTTAGTGGAACTTTTATAATAAAATTAGAGTGATGACAGCAGCTATCTAAGAACTTTGATCTTCAAACCTGCATGCATGGGCTCCTTAGTGTTTAAAAAAGCAATAAGAGCTTTGGAAATGCATTTGAATGTTTTATGGTGTCTTCAAGTTCTTTCAGGTTGGACCTGTTAAAACCATACGAGACAAATTTTATGGACTGGTTATTACTGAAGTTTGCATGTAATAACATTCCTAAACATAAAACTGATGATAAGGTACTTCATGAAGTACACAAGCTGTGTATGACTTAAAGGTATCATTCAGGTTATTAAAAGTGCTCAGAAAATTTCCCTATTAGCATGCTGAGGTTCTCAAAATAAATAAATCCCAGCCCCATTTTGGGGTTTTTTTTAGTAATAAACTCAATCCCCAAAGTGAAGCACACTAGTATGTGCTAGTGTGAAGAGGACCAACAAAAAGGCTGTAGACTCCTCCCCTTTGTCAGGCCTGACCTAACTGGCACAGTTCTGTCAGGGCAGCTTTAGCAGCTGGGGGTGTGGGCAGGCATTTTGTTCTGGATTTGGTTGTGTTAAAGGAGGAATTTACTGTTCTTCCTTTCCAGTCTGCCCTTGACTATTCTCTGTGACAGTTTCATCGCCCATGGAGCAGATGATGATATTTCTTCCTAACTCACTTCGGTGTAAATGAGCAGGTTGGTAAAAACCCTGTCTCATCCTTTTTCATCTTCATATGCAAATGGGCCAGGCTTGTGAGCTGCACTTGTGCAAGCATGCTTGACCTCTGCTGCCGAGTCCTAGGACCGCCGCTGTCTTGTGGGTTTGTGATAGGCAGGTGTGTGGTAACCTTCCACCATACTGCAGCATCTGTCTGTGTATTAAGAGTGTAGAGAGGAAAATAAACGTATATCCCGCTCAAAATCACAGGGAGCAGCTGTGGCAATGCAAATTTGTTGTCACCTTGTGTTGTTTGAGGCAAAGCCCCTTGTGTCAGCACATGCTGTTCTGCTGTCCTGGCAGCGGTGCTGGGGTAGGGGAAGAACCTTAAAGCTGAAGCCAGTGTCTTTAGCAAATGCTTCCTAATAACAAGGCCACCGGCTGTGGCTGCTAGGATGTTATTAGGGCAGTTGGTAACTTTGCTAAGTGGCCACTTGGTAAAATCTATGCTTGCACTGTGTTCTCTCGTGTTTATGGCTTTGCAGAAGAGCTTTGACTTAGATGTTTCTCAGGCATATCGTTATCTCTGTGGATGTGACACTGTGGGAAGGGGGGGAGGATTTTTTTTGCTGCTTATTTGTACCACATCTCAAGTTTTAATCTTATGTAAGAAATTTCTATTGAAGATACTGGTATTTGTGTACAGAAAATTGTGAATTATATTCTAAATGCATTTGATTAAATCTAGTTTTAAGAATATCTGTATTTTATTTCCTGTTGATGTTAAAATAATAAAGCAACTGAGTTCATTCCTGGCTTCCCTACTGCATGAGACCTTAGGAAAAGGCATCATACTGTGCTGGTGTGTCTAACCTTCTGTATGCCAGTATATTACTGTCTGAGCTTGATTGCTCAACTGAGGTTGTGTGATGCTGTGTGCGTGTTGATCAGATGAGGTGGGCCTGCAGCTCGTCCGTTTCTGTTGTGCTGCTGACTTGACACAATTCTCTGTGGGCCAAGAAGCTACAAAAATGTGGTGGTTTTGTACAGCAGGTCCTTCCCCATCAGATGGGAGTTTGGTTTTATGTGGGGACTAGTGGGATTTTTTTATGGAGTTTGTGGGGGTTTTTGTATGTTTCTAACAGTATTAAGGGTAGCATTACAGTTGGGAGAAGCTCAAATCTTGACGCAATGGAGCAGGATGGCAGAGGAGTATGTTATCTACTGAAAGGCAGTGTTTGTTAACTCCCCTGCACAACCATGCGCACCTCATCACATTAGCCAGAAAGGGGAACCTGCTTCCTATCAATATGAGGAGCCCTTGCAAGACAAAGCACAGTCAGGAGCAGGTGCTGCCTCAGGAGCTTGTGGGACCTTACTCAAGAGCTGCTCCTGTGTAATAGCACCTGGCTAACCTTTCAGCTTCACAAAGGACTTGCTGTTTCCATGGACTGGTTTGCATTCACAGCTGTACTTTTTTCTTCTTTTTTGTTCTTCCCCCCTCGAAAGCAAAGAGCAGGGAGCCACGAGGGAATTGTCTGCTTCATGAATGGGAGGCAGAGATGCTTAAGCAAGTAACAAGTGCAGATGCTGGCAGAAGCACCACCATGCCTTTAATATTTTTCCAGGGATTAGCTGTTCCTTTGCAGTGCGTTGGGTGTATACAGTCTCCTGTTTACATTAAGATTCCCAAGAGTCACTTTGCTTGCATGTGTCTTTTGCTTCAGCCTGTTACAGGCAGTGTGTGATATTTCTTCCTGTTGAAGTTCTACAGGCTTGGAGAGGGTCAGGTTTAGATTTTGCATTGGGTTTTTTTGTCCCTTCCTATCAGCGTTGATTTTATTTTTTTTTTCATTCCTGGAATGGCTGTTGAGGTTTTTTGTCTGAATGATGGAGAAGAGCTGTTCAGTATTTTGTGTAGTCAGGAATAAGCACTTCGGTAGAAACTGCCAACAAGGTTGTCTGAAATCAGCTCTTGCTTTTGTAGGCTAGTAGGAAAAACAATAAAGCAAGTAAAGCAAACCCACAGCTAATAGCATTTAGGCATGTCAGTGGTTAGAATGTAAAGGACTGTTCAAGGGGACGGGGTCAGCGTTGTGGTAAGCTGGAGCACTGACCTGCATTGGCAAGTCGCTCCGGGAAGTGTACACGACCACCACGTGCCAATTCCAAGCTGGTTCATGCACAGCCAGTTCAGGTGTGTCTGCACCAACGCACGGTTAATTCACAGTCAAGGGAGCCGAGAGATGATGGTGGCTGGGATGTGGCATGCATCTACTGCATGTCAGAAAGCATGCCACAACTTGCAAAACTCTGGAACAAAGGTTGGTTCCTACCAGCAAAGGATAAATGGGACTCAGTACCCTTATCTGTGCTGATACTGGAGTATCTGTTATTGCTATCAGTTCTTCATTTTTGTAATCATTCTTAACGCTTCCAGAAGTAAAGTCTAACAAGCAGCACTAGTATTTGCAAAGCTTTGAAACTGCTCTGTTCCCTTTGCTGTACGGCAATTCTGTCTGCACTTATTGGGCTAGTGAAGGGTAGCTAATACAGCCCAGAAAGTTATGCCAGCGTTTCTCCAGGCTCACAGCATCTGGCATGGTCTAGCACTTAGATGGTGGTCCTGGCATTTGAGTTCTACGCATGCCTCTTACAACTTTGCTTCATTGCTTCCTGCTGAAAGGTGCCCTCTGCCTCTGTGCGTTGTGCTAGTGCAGGCTGTTGGTTTTCCTTTAGAGCACTCCTAATGCAGAAGCTTTTTCCTGGTCCCAGGTTTTCCTTCCCGTATATAACATACCATCGTGCTTCTTGGCTTCTGTTTGTTACTGCAATGTGTTTCACAGGTGTGAAGCTACAGGGAGAATTTGCTTTGCATCTTAGCCAAGCCAACGGTAGAGGGCAACAAAGCATGTGTTTCGTTGACATTCTCGTCTCTTGCACTTCTCTGGAAATAGCAAACTGCTCCATCAAATGTTTTACCTTATGCTAGACCCTTTCCTATAGTCTTGGGAAGAGATTTTCATGACTTCAGTTACTTTTCAAACTAGTGTGCAATACCTCCTGAGTGAGGGATGTGTTATTTCTCTGCCTGCAGCTAAAATCTGCACTTGGAAATATAAAACGCTGTCTGGATGCTGTTTCCAGCACGTTTCCTCCCAGCCTTCAGCCTATAGCTGGTCACATATGGGGAAGTTCTGGCTTTTTTTTATCAGGCCATTAACAGATTGGAAAGGGTGGATGAATTTTATCTGATAATTTTCTAACAGTCACTTTCTTATACAGAGCACTGTGTGCGTAATATAGGGCATTGCTTGCTTGTAGGAAAGCTGTGACCAGCCTTCAGAGGCCCTCTTGGTGGCAGGGGCTGCGTTGGGTTACATCCCGTGGTTTGCTTGCTTCCTCCTGTGGCCTGAGCCAAGAGCAGATGGGAACCAGATGTGTACCTTGCTTAAAGGTGAGCTGGTACAACTCAGTTGTGCCACGCACAAGCTCCCATGGGCTCATGCACAGAACAGACATAGGCAAGGGGAACGGTACACAGCAGTCATGAAACTCTTCTGTTCAAAATTTTTAGTTGGAGAAGGGGTCCAACTTACTTGGCATAGTTGTCGTCTGCTTTGGATGCTTTATGGAGGAAAAAGAGGATTTGGAAGGAAGATCACAAGACAGTCCTGACTTCAGCAAAGCTGTGCCTTTTGAGATACAGGGATGCAACCCAGCCTTTCTGCATGGGGAGAGGTAGGGAGAAATCCCATGGAGTTTCATGGGAGCCTTGCTTTGAATTAGCTAATCTGAGAGAAAGAAAACAGCTGAGTTAAATTAATGTCTTTCCCACAGCAGACACCAGGTGGCTGTTTCATGCAGTCCCTCAAAGCTTCCATTTTTCCCAGAACTCCAAGCTTTAGGTGTAAACTCAAGTCTCAGTACTGGATGGGGACTTTCCTTTCAAATGCCGAGTATGGTCAGGCAAAGGTGGGCTTTCCCTGCTTCTTCCATCCTTCATGTCTGGCCCAAGCTAATACTGGTGTGAAAAAGGGAATTCTGTGCCTGGACCTCACGTCATGTTGATGGGGTAAAAGATACACAAGGTATATGAGAAGAGGCCTATATGGCTGGAGCACATGGCTAGAGACTCAAGAGATCAAAATTCAGTTCTTAGTCAGTCATAAGCTTCGTGTTAGGAGCCAGGTAAGCTACCTCATCTTCTGCAGCCACACTTCTGCTTCTGCAAAATGGGGATAAAAATAGCGGTTTCACCAGCCTTTGCCTGTATTTCCTATTTAGATGACAATCTCTTTCATGGGGGCTATTTAATGTGCTTGGACTGCATAGTCCTGGGCCCGAGATTGTTCACTACAATAAAATCATTCATCTCAATCTGTCCCACAAATACCCATAACGTCAGGTTACATCTTTCTTCTGAATCCGAGGACCTGTTCAACATTCGCTACGTTCAGTTAAGAAATGAAGCGTTTCTTATTTTCAGTATATCACTACAAATACCACATTTGTTACATAAACATCATGGCCCTTTTTTCCCTCCGAACTTGCGCTGTGCATCTTGCATTCTTGTGTAACACGAGCAGAAATGATAATAACAGAAGGACTGAGCTGTGAGAGCTCCTTTGGCAGCAAAGCTTGATGTAGCTCCAATGAGAACTGTAGAAGCTCTGCCTGTCAGAGCATGGCTCGAGCTGCTCACGGGCTGCCCTGTGTCCTTGTAGCTGTCAGCTCTGCTTGCATTACCATACCTGCTTAGCTGCCACACCGAGCAGGTAGCAGATGATGAGTACCAAAGTCAACTTGTTGGTCAGGCCCTACATGATGTGACTTGCTGCTGTGGTCCTAAGGAGGTCAGTTCGGAAAGCAGCTAAGGATCTTATTTCCCTTTCGTCTAACACCTCCCAAGGTGGTGTGCACCTTCCTGAGCACAGCGACTGAATCAGATTAGATTACTGGTTTGCCAAAACCCCCAAACTTTTTGTGGTATGAAATATTTTGAGAAGAAGCAAAGAATAAGTTTACTAGATGAGACATCAAGCCTGCAATTGCACCACTGGAAAGCGTTTTGAAACCTGTTGGGGTTTTTGTTCAGTTTGGTTTTTATGCCAGTACTGAGATATTAACTCTTCTGTTCAAAATGAATGCTATCTCAATTAATTGAATTCTGCTATCCAAATCTTCCCCTGGCAATTTCAGTTAAAGTTTTCTGCCTTTTTTTTATAGCATACTTATCTTGTGTTTATACTTGTATAGTAACTGCTGAATCCCACCTGAGAAATGGCAGCTTTTCAGAAGTGGATGAGTAACCAGCTAATAAATGATCTTCCAGATATTTTTGGATCTCTCAGGGTGGAGGGCATTAAGTAGCTTTCTAGTGATAGTGTGCTAAGGAATTGCTAATCAGGAAGTCCATTCTCTCTGTTACTGGACACTATGAATTTCTAAGCATCTCTCAATATTTCCATCAACTGTCTTGTTTTTCTAGAGACTAATGGCTGAAAGCAACATTAGCCAAACTCTAATGAATGCCAAGCAAAGCATTTCAGAGTAACAAGTAAATGAACATATATCAAAGTACTGCTTGAAGCGTGCTGCCCAGGGAATGTGAAGGGCAAGCCGTTTTACCACCCACGCCCGTGCAGAAGACAGCGTCAGACCTCGTGGAGCTGCTGAAGTCGGTGGGCTGTAAACCCTGGCCAGAGCCTGGCCGGCTCCCTCGGGCTGCGTGCTGCAGAGAGCTTGCTTTCAGCTTGTTGGGATTGCTCGGCCGAAGGAGCCTCACTATAAATACATTGTCAAAGCTGTTCTGAGAGCAGGGCAGTTTCACATCACTATTTTATTTTAAAGATGTTAAGAAGAAAGTGTAGCCGATTGTTTTGCCTGCTAAATCAGGAAGAGCATCTCACTACTACCCTCTGCCACACAGAAAATATGGTCCGTTCTGCTAACGAAATTGTATTAACTCATCTTCTCCATTACTGGGCTTCCCATGGGCCAGGTCCTGATCCTGGTGCTGGGATTGCAAAGCAGGGTACGATAGCCTCAGCCATCTGCTTGAAAATTTTCACAAATACATTCTGCTTCACAGATCAATGCTAGCATCACTTACAGCTGTTCAGCTGACAACAGGTAACTTGGTAAGCTTTATGAATTGGCTGTGTTCAACCATATGTCCTTGAAAAACATCACCACCCTGTGCTCTGTAGAGCTAGTTGAAATCAGGCCTTAGCTGGGTGGGTAGGGCTGACCTGAACAGGCTTTGAAGAAGGAGAAAGCCCCACATCTTGTCTCCTCATGGTTGTTGTGTCCATGTGCTTACCCCTGGGTAAAAACCTGATCCCTTCTTTGTGTTGGAAACAAAGATTAAGAAGTCAGCATGACTACAAGAAGCATGAGGCAAGCCCATGTTTTCTACCACCCTTAATTAAACTCATGTAAAATCAAAACATGGACAGATTTCAAGCACTTGTCTGCGTGCCGCTCTGTTTGCTCCCTGTCGTTGAAATCCAGGGGGAACGGTAAATGCAGATGGAACTTGTTCAAACTGAACAAATGCTCTGGAAAGTGCCATTCCCAAATGCTGCTCTTTTCCCCCATTTGATGGGGAAAATGTTCGAGATGCAATATCCTTTCCTGCTGTTGGCTGGCTCTGGGTATCTGTTAGCTTATTCGCAGCAATAGGAAGTGAAACAGAAATACAGTTTGCATGCAGGCTAGAGATAGCTACTGTGCTTTATCTGCACTGTAGCAGGGGGAAAAAGCTAGCACAACATGACGTGAAAAATGATTGTATAAACATACTGCACACAGCAGAAGTTGGAGAGATGAACCTTGAAGAAAGAGGACAAGTTTAGAAGCAGGAATTTCAGCGGGGAGATCTTGCCTGATGCATCACAGTCATGCCCTGAAATGTATAAACCATGTATCTGTCTGGAAACGGTTATGATTTATTCTACAGTAGCATCCAAAAGATTCAGGCAGTATCTTGGTTGTCCAAATATGCCCGTCCCCGTCAGGGCAGATGAGCTGGGCAAGACATTTTAGAAACCACGAGCAGAGCCCAGAAGTCCAGCTGATTCCCTGAGCCGTACCCCAGGAGCGTGCTGCTCTCCTGCCTGTACCCCTACCGCACAGTTTGCTTAATGCCATTGGTTTTCTGGGGGTCTGTCCGCAGCCTTTTTCGTACGTGAGCTGCTCGCGTTGCACAGCCCCACCTGGGATGTAGGGCATGGTAATGCCCGTATGGGACAGGCGCTCGTGGGGGGAGGTGTGGGGCGTGCTGAGCCCACCGCAGAGCAGGAGCATTCCCTGGCGCTGGGCTCCTCTGGGGAGCAGGGCTGCCCTTGGCTCCGGACACAGCTCTGGGCTGAGAGATACAGGATAGTTTGTTCCCAAAGCACAAAAATGATTTTTGAAGACACTGGAACAGCTGCTTCTAAACTGATGAAGCTGTTTGAAAATCTCATCTATGGTAATCCCTTCAAGTAAATACGGTCTTTGTTCTTAATCTGCAATTCAGGGATGAGCTGGCGATGCTTTTGACATTGGGGTGCAATCCCTGGCCAGCCCCAGGTGAAGAAAGACCTGCCAGAAGAAAGCGGGAGGGACTAACCTGGCGTTCTCTTCATAGCCATTTCTTTTTGGCGTAGTAAAATATGATTTCTACTGAGCTGTGACATTGAGGAACGAAAGGCTGAATTCTGCTTTTCCTGCTAAGAGTCAGAAATAGATCTGAAGAGATGATGACTCACCTGTAATTGAGAAAAACTGAATGGCATCATCATGAGCTTTAACAGTTAAATTCTGATTCCACCTGCCAGAAAGAACAGACCAACAAAGCTGCAAAAGGCCAAACTGAGCAGGAGACGGTGCCAAGCGCACGAGAATCCTTTGCTTTGTTATGGCGTTTTGCATGTAAGGGGCCTGACACGCCTGGTACACACATACCCCGTGTGATCCCGCAGCAGCGGCACCATGCATGGGGAAACGGAGCTGTACAGACAGGGGTTGGGAGGAAAGCTGGTGGTGGAACCACGAGAAGCCCCCCCAGCCCCAACCGGTGGCCTGCTCGGTGCCAGCAGTGCATGCGTACTCCTCCCTGCGACTTTCCCTGCAGTTCCCGTCCGAAGCAGAGATGATGTCAGAGTTGTCATGGCATCGGTATCTATGGAACCGGGATCATCATCACGGTGCTACGAAAACTAACTCAGGAGATGGTCCTGGAGCCACGGGGGGGAACTCCCTTTGCAGTAATTGAGGGTTTCCCTCTGTAAGGTTCCTCTCTTTTCCCTCCTTCCTAATGTCCCAGAGGAGGGAGCGGGGACAGGGCTTGGCCTCCTCCCGTCTCACGACAGCTCTGGGTGCTTCCTCTCCTGCTCGAGGGAAGCAAGAGCTTCAGCCCCATCAGCCTTCACTTCCCTTTTCTTGCACCAGCTAACGGGTGGGTAACAGCATGCCTTCCTGCCTTGCTGCGAAGCAGCCGCCAAACCTTTCCCTCAGCCCTGCGGACGGGCTGCTCTCAGCCAAAGGCCCCGCGGGACCTCGCTCACGCTGCCGGTCAGAAGCCCTGCCTGCATTGAGGTTCTCGCTCCCAGAAAAGGTGACAACAGCCCGTTCTGCTGTCACATCTGCCCGTCCCTGCTATCAGCCAGGACACCAATGGGGGTGGGCAGAGAAGGGGTGTTTATCTTCGGGGAACCAAGGTGTGCATCCGCAGCAGCAGTGAGCTGAGCAGCGTGGTGACCTCCCTGTGCGCCCGGCCATGGCATTTCCCTCCTGCCAACGGCCCCGGCACTTACAGCCGCGTGGCTTGCTCTGGCCATAGCACACGTAGCCCTTGCCACTGCACGGTGACGCTGGCGTAGCGCGGTGCCCCTTGCACCACCACCCTACGGCTGGCCATAGCACGCCATCCCCAGGAGCAGCACGGTGACCCTGGCTGTGGCAGGGTATCCTGGCCGTGCCGTGGTGTCCCCAACCACAGCACTGACCGTGCCTCTAGCACGGTACCCCGGCCGCAGCACCGCGGGGGGCGGTCAGGCGCGCGGCCGGCGCGAGGCGCGCGCGGCTGGGCTCGGCTCGGAGCGGCGCGGAGCGGAGCGGAGCGGAGCGGGCGGCGGGGGAAGATGGAAGGAGCCTCTTTCGGAGCGGGCCGGGCGGGGGGGGCCATCGACCCCCTGGATTTCCTGAAGCAGCCGCAGACCATCCTCCGGGTGACGACCTGGGTAAGGCGGAACGGC
This sequence comes from Aramus guarauna, assembly GCA_013400195.1. Lineage (NCBI taxonomy): Eukaryota > Metazoa > Chordata > Aves > Gruiformes > Aramidae > Aramus > Aramus guarauna. The sequence goes on from VXBL01003295.1 coordinate 604,725, forward strand.
CGTCCTGGCGGGGAAACGGGGCCGCGGGGCTCGGCCACCGGGCGCCGGGCAGCGGTCTGTGCGATGGGCAGCGCCCGGGCGGTGTGGGGTGCCCGCCGCATTGTGCAGCGCCCGTGCAGCGAGCAGGCACCGTGCAGCGTCCGTGCAATGTGCGGTGCTTCTGCAGCCGTGCGGCGCTGGTGCAGCCGTGGCGGGTGGTGGCCGGCCGTGCGGCGTGGGGCTGGCCGGGTCCCGGCCGGGGCGGCAAGGCTTGCCGGCTCCCGGCGGCGTTTGCAGGGAGATCCCTTGGGAACGGGGCAACGTGCAGCGGGTGGATGTGCCACTGCCCCTTAGCGATTTTGTCCCTGGTGCTTGAGCGAAGGGCAAGGGGATGGGGTGTACATCAGGAGGCAGAAGACATTTTCCTTCCTTCCGTGCTCTATGCATGCGTGTGTGTGTGACAGGAGAAATCCGAGAGCCAGCCCTGCCCAGCTCCCCCCATCCTTCTGAAAGGATGTCATATTTTTTGGCTGTTTCCCATCTACGAGTTCCTGCCGTGGAGCAGGGAGCGGGAGGTGGAATATGCTGTGCAGCCGCCCAGGGAAGGCTTCGCTCGCCGTGGTCTGTGAATAAGCAGCACGGGGAGCTGCGCACTGATGCTCGCTGGGGCGGTGGTGCCCGGCTGCCCAAGGGGTAAGGGCAGCCACTAATTCGCCTCCCCCAGCCTGGCTTTTTCATGCTAAGATCCGCAAGCGTGCACGGCACCAGGAGGTTGGCAATGCCCGGCCTTTCCTAAAAGCCCCCAATGGGGAGGGTTGGCCCGGCTCTCACCGCGGCCAGCTCCTGGCTCCGGTGCTTGGCCGGATGCTGTGGGTGAGCCGAGCTGGGCCTGGGGGCTTGTCCTCGCCCGTGTTGTGCCTCTGCTGTGCACGGAGGCTGTTGGCTGCCTGCGCTGGCTCTGTGTCACCTTCAGCGGTGCCAAATGCAGGCGGTGAGTGAAGGAAAGGTGTGATGAGAAGGTGCTGCCCCCCCGGCTGCCCTCCTTCCAGCCAACACGGTGGGTGGATTTGCGGGGCTGTCCAGGGTGGAGTGTCCCCGCCAAGGCCATGTACAGCAAAACGTGGAAGCATGTGCTTATCTTTAGCCACATGAGCAATTCCAGGTGCAATCACATGCTTAAAGTTAAACCACATGCTTAAGTGTTTTGCTGGATGGGAGCCAGCGTACCTTCCCAGGCTTTGAGAAAGCCCCGACTCCATTACTGGAGAAGTAAGGGAAGCCAGGTACGGGACTGGAGCATCCAGGCTTGGGGTCGATGGGGCATTTTGGGCAGGGTTTGGGCACCTGGCAGCAGTTGTTTCCTAGAAGCATTGCCTCAGTCCAGAAAACTTGGACTGGATCCACCTGGATCCTCCTCAAGTGGCAATGGCAAACTGTTGGCAGTGGTGTTGGCTTTGGGTACAGTTAGTTAAATTGTTGACCCACTGGTGGTGCGTTAGGCTCTTCATAAAATAAATCTGCCACCACGCGCCCAGAGAGCTCACCATCCTTATCATACAGAAGGGGATTGGATGGTGCTGGGGAGTGGAAACAGAATATGGAATATAGAGATAAAATAAACATCCCAGCTTAGAAACTATTCATGCATGTATTTGCTGGCTGGTTTATTCAGTGAGGAAGTCACTCGTTTCATGGTTCTGCGTTTACAGGGAATCTGTGAAAACTGAGCATTTACAATGACAGAAATGCATCGATTTAACTCTAAACGAGTGCAGGGGGGCACTGATGTGGACGAATGTGAGATACACACCGTGCTGTCCCAAGCATAAATGTTTGCAAATGTTTGCATTATTGAGAGTCAGCTCCAAAGCCCACTGACCAGCCAGGGATTTTTTTGCTGGTTTTGGTGGACTGGGGGTCAGGCTGCAGAAGCTCACAGAAGAAGTCCTTTGGACCACTTTCCCCAGGTCTCACATTTGCTGGTGGATCTCCTGGGGACCCTTCTCCATCACTGCTCTGGCTTGGGGGTTCAGAGCCCCAGCTGGAGTTCGCTTAGCTGTTGCAGTCCAGTTGTCTGTGTCTTAAACCTGTTCAGACCTTAAACCAGGTCCTTTCCAGCGTAAGCAGGGACTTAGGCAGGTGAGAGGTATGAGAGGAGGTCTCCTTCCCACCTGCCTGCATGGCCATCGCTATTTCTCGCAGCTATCGCTATTTGTAAAGCGAAGCGCGCCTGGGCTCCTTCTGAGCAGTTGCCTTGCTGCTCTTGCCAGACAGGACCCATGTCAAGATGAGAGCGTGGACCATGGAGGCAGCTGGAAGGGTTTGCCTGCGAGGTCTCTGCTGCCCTTCTGTTCTGCCCTGACACTCATAACTGCTGCCCCAGAGCGTGGCAGCGCCGTGGCACGTGGCAGCTCTTTATGGCACCGTGCTGACGGCCGGCCGGGTGGCACGGACCAACACCCCGCCGTGATGCTCCCTTATTCATAAAGCAAACAGAAACCTTCCTGGGCTTTCCTGCCTGCCGTCACGGGGGAGAGGAGCAGCCTGTGCCTGCACGTAACAGCTGTGCATGGTTATTCAGAAAGCCCTTGACGGAGGCTTTGAGAATGACTGAATTTAAGTGTTGGGGTGGGCTTTGTCATGTGGTTTTCCTTCCTATGCTTTGTTGTTGCATCTTTTTAAAGATGTTTAATCTGTACAGTTGGATCAAACCTCAGAGATGTAATCTTTGCTGCAGGTAAGACGTTACGTTCCTTTGGTGTGTACAGGAGGGAGCTGCCTGGGAGGCCCCTGGGATATGCTGGTTTGGGTTGGAGTATGGGCGATGGAGAGCCACCATTGGTGCCGATCTGGCTGATAGCCATCGCTGGGGTTTCATGATGACCTACCATCAAAGGAGGGTCCAGCTCTGTTTTGTGACTCTGGTAGCTGCTGCAGGGCTGTGGGTTCAGACTTTGTGCTGACAAACGTCTAAGGGACTGGTAGGTGAATGGTGACTTCAATGTAGAAATCCCCAAATGTAAGTGATGGTAAAAGGGGATTTCTGATTCTACCTCACACAGCAACTTCTCCCTGACAGATATAGTAATTCTGAGTATCTGAAGGGAAAAACTGCTCCTGGCATGAGCTGTAAAATCAAAAGCTGGAAAGAACCATTTAACAGTTCCTCATTCATCTCTTCCCTCTCCATCTGATGAAGTTTGTCAGATGAAGATGTGATCCCTCTTGTGGTTTCCTTTTGAGACATTTTTTGCACAGCAAAACAAACTCAATATTCATGAAGGATGCCCACAGAATCATGAGTTCCTTTCTCTGTGACTGCCAGCACCAGCTAGACTTTCAAGTGGCCTCACAGCTTTGCAGGGGCATTGTTCATTTAACGTAGGTTTAGATATGACTTTTAAAAGCGGTTCTGGAAAACAATTTTGGTAATTCCTGTGAATTTGAGTAAGAGCAACAGTAAAACCTTGGTGCCTGGTCCCCCTGGTGCAGCCTGCTCGGAAGGGCTGGACCACTCCTGCCTCCCCCTCCCAGCCATTCCCTCTGCCTCTGTGGAGCTCAGCAAGAGATCGTGTCATTATTTTACTACAACATAGAGGAATACTTCAGTATTTTCTTTAAAATGGTTGTTTCTTGCTCCAATAACTTCCCTACTGCTACCTGCATGACCTGCACAGCTGGACAACCTTGCCTGCAACCAACACGTCGGCAGCTGCCTGACCCTATCTACTGCCGTTATCTCTTGTTTCTTAAAGTTGAATGCATTTGTAGTTCATCACTTGGATCACTGAAGAGAGCTTTACCTATGCGGGGTTTTATCTCATTAGCCCCAGTATTTTGTTTGGGTTTTCCTTGCAATAATCTTATGCTTTTAAGAGCAAAACCTTTGCTAAAGGACTGGACTAGGGCAGCCAAATCAGATTACTTGGCAGAGACATGGCAGCAAAGTGACAGTCCCTGTAGCCTTGATATGTGGTACGAAACTTTAATGCCCAGAGGTTACTTTGGCTCAGAACAGCAAAGTTTTGAGGTGCTCGGCTTTGCACTGGTACGGGTCTTAGTCCATAATACAGCGGATCGTTGTCTTTCAGCAAGGCAAATGCGCTTTGCTGAGTTGTGACTTTGGTAAGGGATGTGCCGGGTGGTGGTTTGATGCAGTAGGAATGGGTGGTGGTTTTTGGAGGGAGGGAGCGTGCCCTTTCCGTCCTGGTCCAGCTTTGTTTTCTTTCTCCAGAGGAATGGAAAGGGCGGTATTTGTGCTCATGGTAAAAGGTGTGTTTATTTTTATTAGAAAAAACAAGCTCAGGAGCAGAAGAGCCAGGCAGCAAATGAAGAAGAGCGTGGCTCCAGGATTGTCGCTACTCTGCACCATCAGGACAGAGCTCGTCCTCCCTTCTGAGGCATTTCACACCCAGGGTGAAGCTGCAGCAGTGCTGGCCTGAGGTGCTGTGGGGCGTACGTTTGGGTTTGCAGGGCTACAACGTGCAGCTCTTGTAAAGGGTAGGAGTTGGAGCCTGGAAAGCTCCCTCGCTGGAGCAGACCTTGCCTGCTCTGAGTGTCCTGCAGACGCAGATGGAGGTGGCTGCTTGGCATACCAAGCACCGCGCTCATCCCAGGAGACATCAACGGGAAGTATGAGGTGGGAGCCCCAGTGCTGCAAACTCCGAATAGCTCCCACAAACTTCAGGGGTTTCATGGACTCTTGAGCACCTGGGGCTCTTAGGGAAGAGCTGCAAGGCTGGTCTGGCACTTAAGGAGCCTGCGGCGATGCTGAGAACCATTAGCATGATCTCAGCTGCTCTGGACTTTGTCTGGTCTTGGCTGCTTTTCAGTAGGGTCACCAGATTTCCACCTTAATTCTCTCTTTCCGTGGGCTGTAGATTAAAGGCAGAACTTAAATTTAACATTTTTGGTAATGGAATTATACAGAAGTTTCACTGCATCTGAGCTTAAAGTGCTGCTAAATTATCATTTTCCTGTCATCACTGGTTCAAAACGCTGCTGGCTTGCCATGTGCTCAGATTGCATTACTAGATTAGGAACTTTGAATGGGCGCTGTGTTTCAGCCAGCATCTCTTGCCACATTAGAAAAACTAATTCAGTAAAAATCTGTCATGTGGTCATCAATATGCATCCTTCCCAAGCTGATGAGCCTGGTAGACATGTCCATAAACCTATTACAGCCAGCATCATACCACCCCTCTCTGTGCCAGAAACTGCGTCAGGTCTTTCCTTTGTGGTCGTATCCATAGTCTTTGTGGGAGATCTGGCAGTGCTCAAAGTAGTTCTTTAGTCTTCACACCCTCCAATAAATTATGCATATCTGTGCTGGAAACTTCCCCGTGACTGACAACTGTAAAGATAAACTGGAGAGGGACACGGGACCCAATTCCCCCAGAATTTGAGCTTGTGGGTGTTGAAGGAGGCTGGCCCTCTGCCAAGGGTCTAACTCATCCCTGAGCAGAATATCTGCACGAGGAACGAATGCGACTCAAGACAAGGGCTTAACTGGGGCTTATGAAAACGCTCAGTGCTAGGCAGGATTTGGCCAGTGCTGATTTGACCTTAATTGTTTTCCCTTCTCCTTTGGTCATCCATCCTTCACTTGCTGGGTGGTGGCTGAGGAGGGAAGGGTGCCGAGCAGAGTGGCATCTGTCTCACCGATGGTCACGTCAGAGCGGCGAAGGATCACCCAGGCGTTGGTACTGGCTCTCTGTACCTGTCGTTTGTGCCCAGCACCATTGATTGTGAGCTACAGCACAGCAAATTAGCGGTGGATTACTTTTCTTCATGCATTAAATATCCTTGATGTTTACATTAATGGTTGCTTACGTGTGTAATCAAAGCAAGGTTTTGCTGTATCCTACAACCCCACGCCTTCTGGCAGTGTTTTTTATAGGTCCCAAATCAAAGTACAGTGCATCAGCAGTGGAAACATCTCACCTTAAAATGGCTGACAGTTCACACACTGAAGCTTTCAGCTTGTGCTCTCTTGCAGTATTTGCTTCTTGTTTTCCTTGCGATGGCTGTGCTCAGACCACGAGGTCTCCTGAAGCAGGGCTACAGAAGGCTAAAAGCAACGTGCATGAAAAATGTGTGTGTGTCCCGGGGTCCAGCCGGCTCACGCCCTGGGAGGGAGCGCGGATCTGCAAAGTGTAATTACAGAACTGAGCCAGGCAGCCTGGCTAGCCACCTTCTTCCAGATGGTAGAAATCTGGTGCGGAGAAGGCAGCCGCGGGTCTCCCAGCTCTATGCACACCTAAAATGGTGTCTCCATCGTGGGGCACACAGGCATCCCCAGCGCCCTGAGTTCCTGCGAGGGTCTGACAGCAGCTGTGGGTCCAGCAGCCTGGGCACGAGCGCCCGGACACTGCTGAGCAAGGAACCTGCCCTCTCAGGCTCTCCCCTTCCCTTTTTTGGGGGGCAAAGAATGAGATTTCACTTGGTTCCCTGCTGCAGGGCTGTCTGCGTGTCCGTGCTGCTGGCAGCCTGCCCACGGTGTGCCGTCACCTCCCTGCCCTTCCAGCACAGCCGCTGCCGGGGCATCCACCAGCACCGGGTTGGCAGCGGGCACTCGGTCACGGTCCCCTGCACTCAACAGCCATCGCCAGAGAGGACAGAAGAGTCAAGAGGTCTTGCCTAAAATAGGGTGAGTGAGGAAAACGGGAGGTGGGCAGCAAGCAAGGAAAGCGAGCGAGGTGTGCAGCTGCCTGCAGTACTTGGGATGGCAAAGGCAGCATTGGAGCAGCAGGCTCCTGCCCAGACACAGCCTCCAGCCTCAGGTAAGCAGCATCCCCAGGGTGCTTTCCCAGGTTTTTAGGATGATACTCAAAACCCCTCTGGTTTCAGCCATGTTTCCGGAGTCCATCGTGGCCGGCATACCCAGATCCTCGTCACCAATCGCTGCCGAGACCTGTGCCTTTGTCCTGTGTTACAGAAATGCTCGCTGGCATGGCGAGGTGTCCCCTCTTGCGTGGAAGCAAGCTTTAAACTGGGCAAGCTGGGCAGCTGGGTTTCATTAAGAAGTGAGGTCCCTGGCTTCTTACTGCTTTGGTGTAACATGAGCTCCATCTGCACTTGCACGAGCAGCTGAGCTGCATCATTTTGGTTCAAAGCGCTTCATGCATCTCCCTGACCGGCGTTGTTCTCCCTCCCCGGGTGCGACCGAGGCACAGAAGCTCCTTTGTGTGGCTGAAGTGTAAGTCTTAATGGAAGGGATGGGAGAAGACAGCTTTTCTCCTTCCCATCCCTCCCCGCAGCTGAATGCGGAGAGGAGCACTAATGGTCTGTGCCACAGGAGCTGCCGGATCCGTGTGCCGGGCGCTCCCAGCCGCTCTCTGACAGGGCTGAGCAACCCGCACACCAGGCTGCTGGCCAGGAGACCCCGAGCTGCCAGCAGATCTATGTGGAAGCTTTGGCAGGCAGGATGCAATTCCATACTGGGGTGGCTGGAGGGAATCCAGTTTTCTTGCTGGATCTTGCACCAGTTCACCCAGTGGGAGCAAATTTGTTGCTGGTTGTGTTGGGTTGTTCATCCCGTGAATGCTCAGGCTCCTTCGCAAAGCCTGTGAGATACGGAGGAACCCCGCTAGGAAGGTGGACGGGCTTGGGACGCGGCGGTTTGCATGGCAGATGCCCCTGTGCCGTGCGTGCCAGTGACCTCGGCACTCGGTCCTGAGTCCTGTCACTGCCATGCCTGGTCACAGGGGCTGCGGTTTTGGGGACAGACCTGACAGGCAGGAGGAGGTGGGAGTCGGAGGAGCGCCTCTGGAGAGCAGGATTCCTGCGTCCTTGCTCAGACCCGTAAAAATCTCACTTGTAGTGGAAAATGTGATCTTGTAGTTTTGCTTTCAAATCGCTGATGAACTTGTGGGTTTGAGCAAGTGCGGTTTGTAGAGGTCATTGGAAAATGGCACGTGTTTTGCATGAACTTTAAAAAAATGTTATGGGCTTATTTTCCCCCATCTACCCACAATTTCTCAAAAAAAAATGTTTTTCACCTGTACTTAAAAAGACAACACCAAGTCTATTCTCATTAAAATATTTTATCAGCACCAGTTTGGTTTTTTTAAGAATAACCACAAAAATTCAATCACAGGGGGAGAAAACCCATGGAAAGACTCGTTTTCACTGCAAAGCATGTTTTGACAGGAGTATTTCAGCCAGCGCCGATGTTTTGAGTGCACCTATCAAGTGTGTGTGCTTGCAATTTGTTACTATTTAGACCTCTTGAGAAGAAGCCGCATGTCCCAGGTTGCCTGCCCCAAAAGACTGCGGGCAGCACCCAGCCGAGGGTATCTCACTGGGCGAGCTCTCAGGTCGTCCAGCCACGAGAAGGATGCTTTGCTCTGCAAAACCCTCTGGAGTGTGAAGTTAAGCAGTGAAACGTCTGTTCTTTCCATCTCCGTCCCAGAAACGCTGCCTGGGCATCCTCTGTTGACAGCCCCAGATGTGCAAACCTGCCCGCAGGCAGCCAGGCACCCTGTCCTTAATCGTATTTATGGGAGCCCTCCCTCACCCGCTGAAACTGGCACCCAAAAGCACAGAGAAGTAGTCCAAGGGAGGACTGAGTAAAAAAAAAACACTTATCGGAGAAGCTGAGTACAAGTTTGCTGGCCTGCCAGAGAAATAATCCCGTGGAATCAGAGGTTCTCAATTATTCATGTTTTCCAGAATCACATTATTTCTTCCAGGGCCTGTTTTATAAATGCTGCTGCTATTTCTGATGGTAAATAACAATTTTGCATTATTTATGAACAGATTTTTACAACTGCTGATATTACAGCTGCTGCCAAAGCACTGGGAAAATTATTATTACTGTTTGTTGTTGTTTCTTTCTTACAATGAAACCCTCTTGTTCTTTGCATGATGATGATGTGCCCGTCACGGTGTGACGACCGAGCGGTCTGTAAGTGCAGCGCCAGCGAGGAAGACAGTGCAAATGCAAGCGGGTGACTCAGGTTGCCGTTGAGCTTGTGGCCAGTGCTCAGAGCTGAGATGAGCCAGGATGGATGGAGACAGGACCCTGGGTAGTGGTTAAATTCGAAGAGGAGGAAGGTCTGATTATCTCCCTGTGCCAGCTGTCGAGAGGTCCACGGGACAAACGTGCTTTCTATCCCCTGTTAGCACTCCAGAGGAAATCAAAGGTTGCACCTGAATTTTTGCAGATGCACATTTGGAAACCCACGTTTCTAGGATTGTGTCATTCAAGAACAGGCTAATTCCTGGGGCTGAGGAGTGTTTCCAGGGCAGAAACCCACTCCTGCTGCAGATACCAGCATGAGAAGGTGGTAGCAAAGTCCTGGGCTTGGGGTGCTGGGGTAGCTGCTTCCGGGACCTCCTATACCACCCAAGGTGGGGTGTACTCCAGAGACTGCTGCTTCTGCTCATCCTTTATTTCAGATGACACCCTGCAGAGAAAAAAAAATCCCTCCCCAATCCTTCACATTTTAGAATTCAATGCCTTGCAGCTCCATTTGTCTGTTGTCCCCTCCAGTGAGGGAGAGTCAGTGGGCGCTGTGTAAGAGCTGTTTGCTCATAAGACACTTGCATTTGTAAGTAGCCTCAGACAGAAGCAGTTCTGGCGCAGCTTCACCCCAGCTCTGGAAGGAGTTTGGAGGAGAGAAATCTGGATTAAATCCTTTGGGACAGGCAAGAGTGAGATATCTGGCCAGTGCTTGGGAGAAAATGTGTATCACAATGTTGTGTTAGAGGGTGGTGAGAGCTTTTGGAATGGTCTGCTTGTAAGTGGCTTCTGCTCTGTTTCACCCCGCTCTGCTAACGCTGCGCTTCGGGGGGCACGGGGCTGTAGGAGGTGGCCCATGGCTGGGCATCAGCTCTGTGGGTGGGATGCAGGTGACTTTGCAAAGGCCACCGGCTGCAGTTCATCATGTGGCTCTTCAGCTGCTGTCGCTGTCTGTCGCCTGTCTCGGTCTCGTGCGCTTCGTGTCATGCTGTTACGGCAGAAGATGTAGCGGGGCGTCCAGAGCGGGAGCTGCATTGTACCCCGAGACTCCAGCTGCTCACGGGCAGCCGCCGCACTGGGAGTGCTGGAGGAGCCTCTTATCTCTCCTCTTGCATACGTGGCCTCCAGCTGTGTCCTGCAAGCCAGCGGGGCGGGGAGGCGTGCAGGGATGCGGGCAGCCGGTGCTGGCAGCAAGGGACAAGATCAGAGGTTCACAGCTTGATGGAGGGGTGTCTGCATGCCTTGCTTCCCTCCCTGCTCGCAGCCTTGAAATCCAAACGGTGGTGCTAGGTTCCAACGGAGCAGGTTCCAGAGCGGCTTGTAATGCAGCTGGTCCCGCGGCTTCCGCTTGCTGCCTTTGGTGTCGGAGGGATAAGGGAATTACGTGCAGCATCATGAATGGTATTAATTTAGGCAGCTGGCTGCACGCTGCCATCCGGCTCCTCCCCTGCCTGCAGGGACGTGAAACACCCTCAGGTCCCAGCGGTGGGACCTGAGCAGCCGCCAGCAACCCCCCTCTGCCCTTTTGTCCCTCGCAGGGCTGAAACCAGGTCACCGGATAATGGATGCAGGCGCTGCATCCTTCAACCCTTGCTAAGCCAGGCGAAAAATTGCCCTGTCATTCACAGGGCAGCCTCTGCCCCAGCCCCTCTGCGCCCAGGTGAGCTGCTGCGTCCTGTCCCCCCTCCACTGGGAATCCAGTCCTTCCCTGGGTCAGCCTGCTTAGCAGCTCAATTATCCTCTGTAACTTCATTTCTCCTCGCTCCGCAGTGGCACAAGGGGGTTTATCGAGCACAGCCTGACAGCGGAGAGCAGCACGAGCAGAAAGACTGTGCAGAGACCTGGCCCATCTCTTTATTTTTCCCTTCCCCAGCCTGTCTGGAGAATAACAGCCCTTAAAATACTCTGCAGACCAAGCCACTGAAAGGCAGACAGGCTCACAGCGAAGGAGGACCTAGGTACCATCCACCAGCCCATGGCTTTGGGCTACCAACCAGGCGAGAGTCAGGATCTGTCTAACGAATGCCATGTTGCCATGGAGTCAAAGACAGGATTGAATCCAATTATGCTGCTGTTGGAAAACAGAGTTAAATGTAAACAGCAGCAAGTTGTGTTTTCTCCTTCCTTCTGCAGATCTTCTCCATCGTGGTGTTTGGCTCCATCGTGAATGAGTGCTACGTGAACAAGGACAGCCAGGACCCCGAGCTGCACTGCATCTTCAATGAGAATGAGAGTGCCTGCAGCTACGGCATCGCCGTTGGCATCATTGCCTTCTTTGGCTGTATCTTCTTCTTTGTTGTGGACCTCTACTTCCAGCAGATCAGCAGCGTGAAGGACCGCAAACGGGCTGTCCTGCTGGACCTCGGCTTTTCAGGTACGTCTCCGGCTTTGCTGCGCTTGCGAAGGACGATGCTGGCTCCGTGGGCAGTGCGAGGGTGTTGCTGTCACCTGCAGCTCCACGCTTGAGTCCTCCCCTCTCCTCCCACGGTGTGGCACACCTCCTGTGCCTCAGTGGGGGAGAACAGAGTCACAGGCGGGTTGTCTTATCCAGCTGTGAGCTCAGAGGCAGCAGCGAGGAAGCCGGTGTGGGCTGGCTTGGGGACAGTGGGGCGTTCCACTCGTCTGTGTCACTTCTGCAATCGGAAGCGTTCGCTGAGCTGGGTTTGGTGAGGCCACCCAGAGAGGTGAGGCTTGGTGGTCACATCTCAGAGACCAGACGGGGTGTTTTACCTTCCCGCATCTCCTGTTTCTGGCTCCAGCAAATGTCGTTTCATCGATTACATCTGGATTTGTTTTCACTTTGCGCATGTGTGTTTTGCAACAAAGCAGAAACACGCTTCTACATACCACTGTAATCCGCCGCTGCCTCCAGGACTGCGGAGCGCAGGAGGGCTGGCACGGCTCTTCTGCACCATCTTGAGCCCCTTGACCCGGGCTCATCCACGTGAACCGGAGCGGGCAGGATGCTGTGAGCCGGGACAGGCCGTCCTCTGCTCGGCTGCCGTGGGAGCTGCCTGGCTGAGTTTGCAGCTGATGTTCTCCATTTCCAGACTCTTTTGTTAGCAAAGTCTGAAGGTGATTTATCCACCACAAGCACTGCTGATGGCTCTCTGGTCCCAAATGAAAACATCCGTCTTTGCCTCCCTGCACTTGCTTGTTTTTAAGGATGTTCTCTCCTTGCTTGACAGCTTATTTCCATGGTGCTAGAGCACCGGCATCCAGCCCTCGTTAGGTGGTATTTACAGCCCCTTCCATGGGGCTCGGTGCATGCAACCCTTCACTTTAAACAGAAGGGGAACATCACATCCATCTTCTGGCTGACGCAGCGTGTCACGGTGTAGGGTTGTGATCCTCCCTGCCTTCCACCTCGTAACAGCCGTTCTCTCCCCTGCCGGGTACGTGTGAAATGATACCACTCTCAATCTCTGCCTCATTTCTTTTTTGCTCTTTTTATGCATTGCGTGTGCATTCTCGGGCTTCAGCAGCGAGCTGGAGAAGACAGGTTCTGCCCTGCAAAGCCTTTGCCATGCAAGGGTTGTGCTCTGCTCTGGGGACAGGCTGCAGTATTGCACCAGAGAACTGCGCTGGTAAATCCACCCAGCAGAGCTGTGCTGCCAGCGGTGACACTTCATTACCCCAGGATCGCCCTGGGTCAGTGTGTGAGCTCCAGGTACATTGTCTCTTCGGCCTGTGTCTGGGCACAGACGTGCTGCTCCCTCGGGCCATGCCCTCTGCGGCATTCTTGGTAGGAAACAGGCAAGCTGCTTCCTTGCTGGTAAAACCGATCACTTACATGCAGGTCGTGTGGACGCAAGCCTGGGACCGACACAGTGTCACCTATCAGGGTCGGCAAAGAGTGGTCTTCTGTAGCTCCCCTCCAGCCTGGCATTGCCTCTGTTCACACTGCCCAGTGCCTCTCCCAGCCAGCAGCTCCTTATCTCTCTTGCTGCTCTTGTACAATCCCCGCTCTCCCCGCTTAACCAGCCATTTCCCACAGGGCACCCTGGCAAATGCTGCGCTGAAATCCAGCTCGATGCTGACACAAAGGGGAGCATTGTCCAGGACTCTTGTAACAAAGTCCAAGGTTGCAGGTAGACACAACTCCACCTAGGTCTTGTTTTCACGTCTCCTAAGCCCAAATTTGGCGAGATGCTGCTGACGTGCAGTTGCCCTGTTTGCTCCCGGGGAGGGTGCGGGTCCCTGGGGTCTGGCATGAGGAATGGGTCAGCCTGGTCCTTCCCCTCCCCATCTGACCCCGCTTGGAGTGGCAAGTTGGACACGTGGTGCCCGGAGGTCCCTTCCCACCCAGTTCCTGCAGCGATTCAAGCAGTGGCTCAAGCCATTAGCTGCATGGATCCTCGGTGTGCAAAGCCCCCTTCTGCTGCGCAGACAAGCAATGGGCTCGTTTCACTGGGAGATGTCTAGGCACGTTCCTGCCTGGTGTATTTTATCCCATTCCTGTTGCCATGTCTTCACGTTTCTGGAACTATGGCTGCCCCAAACCTTCCTTACAGCCCTGCTGCCATAGCCCGTACACCCACTCACGCAGAAATGCCAGGCAGTTGGTTGCTCCCAGAATAAGCATTGATACAGGCAGGTCCCGCGGCAGAGATGAGGTGCAGGGTGTTGTTGGCACGTGAAGCCTCCGCAGTTGCAGAGACTGCAGCTCCCCGCACCCCCCTGCGCTGCTCCCAGCAGCCTCGGGCACCCAACCTGCCAGGAGGCAGAGCTGACCCATGTAATTTGCTTTATTTAACTACCTCCACGCTAATAACCCCATGAGACTTTCCCCTGTGGAACTCTCATGCTGTCACCTTCTTTTTTCCTCCTCAGCAAGGATGGGATGCTTGCTTTCCTCCTTTGGCCTTGCAACTGTTTCATCCTTTCCCTCTATACGCAATCTCTGCGTTATTGCTTAATATAAAAGTCAAAAATGCATCTGGGAAATAACCAGGTGAGGAACGTGCTTGGGTACGAGGGAGCTTTGCAAACCGGGCGGTGGGCAGGGGGGTGAGAAAAGCCAGGTTGTTTCTGGCCCCTTGCCCGGGTCACCCAGGAGCCTGATGCTGGCTGCCAGCGAAGCAGATGTCAACTGGCAGTTACTGCCTCTGGAGGTCCTGGGGGAGTTAATGAAAGCGTTAACCCACAAATGTCTTTCGCTCAAAGGGAAGAGGACTTGTGCTTTGGATCAGTGGCAGATCAGAGCCACCGAGCCGGCTGGGAGGTAACGCTGGGACGCAGGCAGGGGTGCAGGCAGAGGTGCAGGCAGGGCCACAGCGCTGTGCAAACAGCATTTGCAACCTTCTCTTCCATCTGCTCTTACAGCTGCTCCCGTAGACGTGCGCTTGCTTGGGACCAGGCTGTAATTATGGCTGTAACGCATCTTTCCTGGTGTTTGCACTCTGTTGTCTGCAGATCCTAAAACGATAATTATCTACTGATTCTTGCGGTGCTTCCGCATGCTGGAGGGTGCAGAGCTGCTGCCGTGCCTGTTTCCAGCTGGAGTCGGGACTGGCACACGTAGCCTCACCACGCTACTGTCAGCTCAGCCCTCTTCGTGAGGTTTTAAAATTCATGGGTAGCAACAGACACCTCCAAAACATCCACTTACACCTGATGCTGCAAATACACTGGGGGCTGGGTGCAGGCACTGCCGGCCCCTCTGCGGGACCAGGACCGTGCGGGTGCCGGAGGAGGGCACTGCCCTGTTCCTGGTGAGGCACCGGCTGCGAGGGGAGTCAGCTCTGATCCTGCATGTCTGATTCACGTTATCGGGTGCAAAGTCCCATCTCAAAGGAGTGCTAGCAGAAGGGGAACATGATCACGAGTGAAAATAAGCGCTGGTACAGAAACAAAAATAGTTCCCATAGGGCTCCCTGGGAGGTGTGATCTCACACACAGGCGTGTGTCAGTCCTCCAAACCTCGAACGACGCCTTGCTGGTGTTTCTGGAGATGGTCTCCATGCCTGACCCCGACTCCTCCATTGGCAGCGATACCTGCCTTCCTGCTTCCCCAGGGAATCCTTTTTCTTCTCAGGGATCCAGGCAGAGCTGGGCGTGGAGGGGAAAGGCTTGCTTCTGCATCACAAAACCTCTGGGAAGTCCACGCGGGTAGCAGCAGAAGTGACCCCAGCCAGAAGTTTCTGTCTGACGAAGTTAATGGTTCTAGCACTGGGAAAGTCAGTGTCTTGAAATTCTCAGTGTTGCAGAGGAAGCTGGTAACTGCAATACCTGGCACAGCCAGTGCACATTTTGAAATGTGCATGATGTCATTTTAACTCTTGAAAACCCTTAGAAGACACCAGCGATAGATGGGGCTTTATGGCACTGGCCAGTGGGCAGCCCCCGTGCTGGGGCTGTGACCCGTGCTCTGCGGTAGTGTCCTGCCCAGGAGCGTACGAGGGAGGGTGAACTGCACTAGATCAAGTGTTAAAGAAATAAACAGTCCTCCTGAACAAGTTCACCCTCTACAAACCAGTGACACAGCCTAGTCCTGTTGGGAGACCCCGTGTCCCTTGGTGCCAGCAGTGCGTGGCCGCAGAGCTTGTCCCTCAGCATCCCTCTGCTCCCCACAGTGCAGCTCCGAATTAACCTGTTGGAAGCTGCTCTGACATTTCATCTCTGGTCTTTCGACTTCCAAATACTGCTGTCTCCAGGAAAGTGCATTTTTTTGAGCAAGAAACTCCTCTTGGAGGCTTGCTCCTCGAGCACGGGAGGGCAGTGCTCCCCACTCCCATGGCATTTGCTCCCCAAGTACCCAGAGGTGGGAGCGCTGCAGCAGTGCAGCATCTGGAGATGTGGTTCAGCATCTCCTGCGCTGAGACCTGCCAGGGGACCACTGCCCACCATGCTCACTACGTACTGGTCATCCGAGCTGCAGCCAACGCCTATCTTGGGCGTGCATCTTCCTGTGTCCACTTTTAGGTAAAGCCCTGGTGTGACAGCTGGGGAACTAGAAAGCATCTCTGTCCCTGTGGGTGACCTTTGAGGAATAAGCCCCAGAGGTCTCGTTTAACACTGCAAACAAGTGGTCGTCCTAAGGGGAAGGGAAAAGGTACACGCAGAGGTTTGGGGCGGGTTTGGTGGCAGACTTTAGCTGTGTTCGGCAAGGTGAGGCTGTTGTATTAGTCTGTAATTTGGAAAAGGAAAGCCTGGATGATCCTGGCTGGAGGTTGTGTTGCTCTGAGGGTAGTTCAAGGGCTCAAGCACGGCCTGGCAGACAAAACCATCGCTGACTGGGAAGCCCCAGGCCCAGTCGTGCAAGAGAAGGAGATGAGGAGGGCGCTTTCTTAAACTGCATGTAGAGGCAAATTCTGAATTTAAGGCGAGGTGTGCGATGAGCCCTGTAGCTCCCGCACTGGATGTGGATGCACGCGTGCATTTTATATCATACTTAGGAACAACTGGCAAGATAAAGAGGAATAAAGGAGAATAAAGGGGAATAAAGGAAGCTGCTTTCCTCTCCCTGCAGTCAGACTGTGCTTAGCAGCCAGCTGCCCCATGGGACCGGCGGTGTGGCTGTTCATACTGATGTGCTAACAATCCTTGACAAGACGCTGGGTAGCTCAGCATCCTTCCTGCTGGTGCCCGGTGTCTCTGCGTGCACTGACACCCGGAATTGGTGGATGTGGGGGAGCTTTGTGCTGGGGATGGTTGGGAAAGCTGGAGACCCTTAAAACAGCATCATGGAAGGCTCCAGGTTGTGCAGCTCCTCTTCCCAGGGCTGGAAAGCATCACTGCTCCTTACACTGTGCGCTTGTGGCTTGCTTCTTGACTATTTTCTGAGCTCCTTGGCATCGGGCAGTGCTGTTGGCTGGTGATTGAATTAGGGGAGCTGCAGCCCTATCTTGCTCAGCCAGCTTTGGTTCCAGTAAGGAATAATCACCAGAGTGGTTTTGCTCAATCCCGCAGAGCCCAGAGAGGCTGAAAACAGGAGCGCAGTCAGCGGAGGGCAGCAGGGACGGGCAGAGCTCCCTCACGTGAAGCCCGTGTGCCTCTCGGCTCCGTGGGCAGCCCTGCCGCGTCCCTGCCCTGGGCACGGTGCGCGAGGAGCACTCGCTCCTTTGCTGCGCTCGTGGGGTGCACTGCTGTCCCAGCGTCACTGTGATCCCCGTGTTCGGGGCAGGGGTTACTCTCAGCCTGTCCATATTCCCGGGTGATTGTGACTTGCCTTTTTTTTAAGCCCTCCGGCCACACCACAGGCCAGGGCACCCCACATCACTGTTGCTGTTTGAAAATCTTGATGGCAGCGTGTTTGTGCATCAGCAAACGGGGGTTCTTGCAGCAGAGGAGTCGGGGGGCAGGGACGGCACTGACCAGCTCTGTTCTTTCAGGTTTCTTGTCCTTCCTGTGGTTTGTAGCCTTCTGCTTCCTAGCCAACCAGTGGCAACGGACGACGATGAGCAAAGGGGTTTTGCAAGGAGCAGACGCTGCCCGGGCAGCAATCACCTTCTCTTTCTTCTCTATCATCGTCTGGGTGAGTTCAGCTTCAGAGCTAAGGTGGGGAGAGGAGAAATGAAACCAGCTCTGGGCTCAGCGCTGAGCCGGGAGGAGGAATCTGGGGAACGGTTTGGAGAAGTGAATCCTGGTGGGCAGCAAGGGGCTGTACTGAGGAAACGTGCAGTCCTTCCAAATAGCAGCGAAACTTGTGGTTTCTTACCTGGGAAGCATCAGCTCAGTCCCCTCTCTCTGGGGAATTCCAGACTTCCCCTTCTCCTGCGGCTGGAAAGTTGCGTTCCCATCGAAAACGTGTTGCCAGCTGTGAGCTGCCCTCATTTCAGGGCCTCGTTAGACCCCCGGGAGCAGCTTGGTTTGAAGCAAACGAGTCCCCAGGAGCGGATCACTGCGATGAGCTGGTCTCACGGGATGGCAGGGGGATTTTGGGAGCTCTCAGGCTCATCAGCTCACCCTCGGGGGAAGCCAGGCTGGCTGCTCTGCTGCCCACCCCACCTCTGCTTGCAGAAACCCCTTTTGCTCCTGCTTTCAGTCTCTGTGCGTCCCCAGGGCCGTACCGGTACGTTTGCCAGGGGTGTGCAAAACCCTGCGGGGCCCGTTGACCGCAGCTGCCGGACCCCACA
This sequence comes from Aramus guarauna, assembly GCA_013400195.1. NCBI lineage: Eukaryota > Metazoa > Chordata > Aves > Gruiformes > Aramidae > Aramus > Aramus guarauna. The sequence goes on from VXBL01003295.1 coordinate 622,746, forward strand.
TGTGCCCGGGGGTGTCTGCGCCACTCGGGGGGCTCCTGCTCTGGAGGCTGCACGTGGAGGAGCCGGGATGGCTCCTGCGTCACCACCACCCCCACTCCGGCTTTTCATGGGCAGAGAGCACCCGAGATGTGCCCGGTTCCATATTGCCTTAAAAGAATTGGGGCAAAAGACAGTCTGGGGCTCTCCAGCAGCAGGTCTGGCTCCAGTTACTCACCAGTTTAACTGCTCCCAGCTCTGTTATTATCCCAATAAATCTTTTAATCCCAGCTCCCCCGCAGCTCTTCGCCACGGCTATATTGCCAGACTGCCCGTTTAATGCAGCCACCAGGGAAGGGCACTGGGTGGGATGCTCCCCCCGTCCCATCAGCATCTGCTCGCACCCCGGGGAGGGCAGTGGGATGCCGGTGCCCCGCTACTGGCACAGAGGATGGCTGGGATGTGGGGTCACACCGGCAGCCCCTCCACTGGGACCGTTAATAAACCCAGAAGCTCTGCTTGATCGGCACACAACCAGCACCGGGGAGCAGGCACTGGGTGGTGGTTGGGAAGCCATTCTCAGTGTCTGCGGGCATGTCCGTCCCTCCCCCCCCCGAGCCTGTCATTTATAAACTAATTGAATTGTTAATGAAACCTCCTGAAATAAGAGCAAGCATGGTGCGCTCGCAGCTCTGCCGTCCGCATTTCCCATGGTTTGCGACCTGAATACTGGCAACCTGGAAGAGGGTGAAGGAGTCTCGGCAGAACTGACCTATTTTGCTGGCCTGGGAGTCAGCAGCTTTCCCTCCCCACAACAGATGGGTTTATTGGTGCCAATGGTGCCAAATCTGCGTGGCCAACCCCCACCCCAGAGAGAGCTTTGGGGGTCAACCTGTCGCATAGAAATGGCTTCTTCAGCATTAGGGCTTGTGACCTGAGGTTGGTTTAGCTCTCGGCTATCATGGAGCGGGGCCAGCAGCCGCCTGGGATGCTGCGGTGCGCTCGGTGCTTTGCAGCAAGCTGGGGGGATGCAGGGTCCTGGGGGCCAGGCGGGGTCCTGGGGGGATGCGGG
>VXBL01003295.1:623864-646430 GCA_013400195.1 Aramus guarauna
GGGGTTCTGGGGGGATGCGGGGTCCTGGCCGTGGCGTTGCCATCCCCCCCAACCTTCCTTCCTCCTGCGGCAGGTCGCGCTGGCGGTGAAGGCGCTGCAGAGATACCGCCTGGGGACGGACATGTCGCTCTTTGCCACCGATCAGTTCGCCACCGACCCCAACGCGGCGTACCCCGGCTACCCCACCGGCAGCGGCATCGAGAGCACAGAGACCTACCAGAGCCCCCCCTTCACCGAGACCTTAGAAGCCAACCCGAAAGGTTACCAAGTGCCAGCGTACTGAGGGGCGAGGGCTGCGTACCAAGAGACCGAGTCCTACGGTGCAGTACACTTAACCGGTTGATTGCAAATGTATTCAGTCCCATTTCCTTAATGTGGCAAGTCAGTGCTGGGTTCCTTACTATTAGCTAGTTGTGCAGTGAATTCTGTACAGTGGTATTGGTTCTTGTCTTACCTGTCCAAGGGTTTTATAAAAGCAGTGTTCCCTCTAAGTCAGAAGGAAGGAAGGTTGCTACCACATCACCTACACGTGGCGAAAGACGAATTAATGCTCTCTCTGAGGCTTGACACCGCGCAGTCGGCGTTGGGCTCTGCTGAGCGCCCGGGAAAGCCCAGAATACCTTTTCCTGTTAGAAAACACAGTACCTGAGGAGTCGTTATTTATCTCGTTCTTCCAGAGCTAACACAGAATCGGTCTCGTGGTGGCGAGGGTGGTGGGTGGGCGACGCTGGCGAGATCGGCCCCTGCCGCTCCTGCTGCAGAGCTTTCCTGTACACCTTACATGGAAAGTGCCAAATTCAGAAAGAAGTGGTGTCTGTGTTACTTTTATTTGTATATATTTCCTGTACAAAAAAAAAAAAATAATAATCCAAACAGGTGTTTCAAACTTAGCTTAGGATGCAAGCGGCATGGCGGGGGGGAGCACAGCGGGTTGGGGCTTACGTCGAATATCCCAATTGCTTCTGCACTTCAGCAGGGTTCTGGTTGATGACGTGAAAAGTTAACTGTTTGAGACTGGGAGCCAGTTCAGCGGTAGTTGGCTGCTAATTAGGAATAGCCTTTTATCAGCAGAAAATACGGCGCGTTACAGTTCCACTTCTTCACCGAGGGGCTGGGAAAGTTTGCAAATTCACAAATAGTTTCTGGTTGGCAACGCTGAGCACTTACACTCAGACTCCAAGCTGCCAACACAAAAGGGGGTGGGCATCTCAGCGCCTCAAAGTCCAAGTCAATTAGGAGCGGTACTGAACTTGTATTTTTATACTGGGAGCAGCCACTATCTGTCGTCAGGTGCAGCAGAACCTCGGGGGTGGCTGTACCTCTTACCCTGCAGTCTCTAGAAAGGAGGAATTCAGAGAATTGGAAAGACTTGACAGGCCATTGAAGCCTGTCACGTGGGGGCTCACGGCCCTGTGTGTGCAAATAGTGGGTGAAGAGAGTGAACGAGACTCCCGGGCAAGAGCCTGAGTTTTGGTTTTCAGCTGCAAAATTCCCGCCTTGTCAAAAACTAAACGTGCAAAATCCAGTAGGTCCTTGTCAGCAACCTGCCTGCTTTCCCCGCCTGTCTGCCTGCGCGGTGGCTGTGATCTGAGCTATTTGTCACTAAGGACTGAGCTGAAACTTGAATTCCCACCACCTGGATGGCAGCTCCATCCTTAGAGGCTCCCGGCAGCTGGCGAGCCGGGGTTTCGCTTTGCTGGTTTACGCCGGCAAAAGTTGCGTGCTGCCTTCTGACCTCGTGACAAGCAATAGTTACCGGACTGCCCCAGCTCTCCTTGTAGCAAAAACATCCAGCAGGTTTTTTGTCATCGTTAACACAGCTCATTTCTGCTGCTAAATTGCAAATAAATGCATTAATTAATAAGCAGCAAATCTCATCATGAGCAGTCATTATCAGTGACAAAGTGCATTACTTGACTCCCCTACTATTCAGGCCGGGTTAAATGTGCATTTGCAGGGAAGGCTGGCTTTGCTGGAGCCGAGCTCCTCCTGCTCACCTGGCAGCACCGCTGGAGCTGCGCGGGGAGTTTTTTGGGCAGCATCTCCCAACTCGGACACTTCTCCCATGCCACTGCAGCCTCCCCACGCAGCACGGCCATGCGCGGTGGCACCGTGACCTGCCGTCCTGCCGCGGTCCCCACCGCGGTCTTTGCCGACAGCAGAGGTGACCTCTCTCCCTCCGGACGCCTTTGCACCCCCTCTGAGGTCCAAACACGAGCGGGGTACGTAGCGCTCGGCCCCGCTGCCTGGCCCTGCAGCGGCGGTGGAGGCAGGAGCGTGAGCAGGAGGATGTGGCTTTAGCAGAGGTGTCACCTGCTTGGCTAATGCAAGGAGCAAGGAGGAGGTGACCAGGGGCATCTGCTGGTGGCCTCTGCCAGCAGGGCTTGGTGAACAGGGAGACATCCTTGCATTAAGTAGACCAGGGACACCCAAACCCCAGTACACAGTATAAGCCTAAATTAATTACGTGACCCTCGCGATTTTTCTGGAGTCAGTCTTGCTGGGGAAAAAAAAAGGCAAAGGATTTTAATACAGGGTACGGTAGAACTGTAGCAATATTTTCCTTAGAGGGAACACTGAAATTTTAGCAGCACAAACAGTACTTGTGTTAATATTTTAGCAAAATTATAATCAATTTAAATGTTTAAATTGATTGTATGTGAGATAATGTTTGTTCAGTACATTGTATTTTTTCTAACTATATAACTGTTCCAGAGTTTCCTTGTAACCGTAAAGAACTAAAGCTCTGTCTGACTGCGGGACGTGTCCTGACCCCTGGTGTAACCATGCTGAATATTACAACATCTGAATGTACGCACCGAGCCCTGCATTGCCTTTCTTTCGTCCCCACCCTCCCACCTGCCGGTGGTGGGACGCAGAGGGGATGCACACGCACACCCCACGCACGCTCTCATGCCAGCACTGGCCTTAAGCGCAGCAAGGGTGAAACGGGGACGACTTCAGCACGACTTCAGCCCCCGGCCGAGGCACCGTTGTTCCTCTCGAGGTCAGCGGCTTTATACGGCTCCCCAAAAGTCAGTATTACCTTTAACTTGCAGTCGGCACGGCGAGCGTGCAAGGACCTGGCTGCATTTTGCTGGGCAGGAGAGGAGGAGGAGGAGGAGGAGGAGGAAGAGGCTTGGGTGCCTGAGAGGCTTCCTGGCCGTGGGAAGGCAGGACAGATTGCTCCTTGATTAAACTGGAGCCAGGAATAACGTGTCCAGCCACACCAAAGGCACCTCGAGGAAGCTTAACCCTGCTCCCTCTGCCACCAAAACTGTTGGTCCCCGACGTCCCTGCCGGGGCGGCACTGGGAGGGACCGGGTCTGCAGAGGCAGGCAGCACGTACGGGCAGGCAGCCCACCACTGGTGTACTTTTTCCGGGCAATAGCGATGGGTTTATGTACGTAGTCGCCCCATTGAGGCTGTGTCAGCCAGGCAGGATGGGACAAGCCGTAATTAACATGGTGCCGCAACACCTAAGACACACACACCTTGGGAAAAGCATTCACCCACCTTGAACAAAAAACATTTTCTGGTTTATTGCTGAGGCTGTTGCCGAACACCTGTGTAGCTCCCCGACCCCGCGGCAGCACGGGCCGGCAGCCGTCAGGGCCCTGCTGAATTAAAACACGCTTAGAGGCAGGGCGAGATGCCGATCCCAGCCCGGCCAGCGATGCCACGTGCCTACCCCTTGTACGAAATCCTCTTTCTTTGCAAGCCCCCGCAGCGTCCCCGCTAGCTGTTCGGTGTCAGCAGTGCCGTGCATTAACCCTCGTAGCACATCGGAGTGTCCGTGACTCGTCAGTCAGACTAGTGTATGCAGGTATGGACTGTAACTCAATATAACCTTACGGGCTTATGGTTAGAGAATTAGATCCATCGGTGTAATAACTGTAGTATATTGTTTGGGGTTCAAGTATTTGTAACATCGATCTTCGTACTCCTTTCTCCCACTTCTTTTCTCCCTGCGCATTCGCTGTGGTACAGTAGCACTAGCAGCTTTCCTTGTAGCCGCCCAGACCACGTCCTAAAAGCATGCCAGGATTGTGCTGTGAATTTGTGCCACGCCAGCTGCTGCCCCCATGCTGTCCTCACGAGCTGTTTAATATATCCTCTGTTCTCTTGGAGATCTCAGAAGCCCAGCAGCTAACTCGAGCTTGCAGAGGGCGAGACTGTGCTGCTCTCAGGCTAGCGTGCCGAAAGCTTCTGTGTAGTGTTAGCACTGAATTTGGGTGTAAAGAATAAAATTCAAACAATCCTGTACCTTTCCTGGAGGTGTATTCTGCCCAATCGCCTTGCTCCGGGAAGCTCTGTTGCGACAACACACATATTTTTCAGCACTGAAGTTAACCACATCAGGGTTTTTTATTTTAAATACATCAAGAGATTTGAAAGAATTGGAATTTTTTTCCCAACATTTTACGCTATTCCTAGTGAGGTGGAAGTTTTGCTTAGCTGATACTTAGCGACAAGATCTCCCCCCGTACATGCTTCTGTATCTCACGCAGTTTGAGCAGAGCCCTCCCTTTAAGTCATGTCCACAAGCAGTTGGGATTTCACCGGCTGTTTTGCTTGGGTATGTTGTAGGACGAGTTTCCCACCAGTTCACGCTACAATAGCAAGCGACAGCTACGGCATCTCTCTTCTACTTCTGCCGACCAGCGATTCTTTACAAGGGTAATTCCCACCCTTCTCTCTTCACAGCCCCCGCCAAGAAGCGCAAGGCTGGCTCTTCCTTAGCTCTGCCTGCTGCAGCTATGAGGTCATCAAAACAAAACTAACCACGGTCATTGTCTCTTTGTTAGTAAATCACATCATTACTTTTGTGGCATCGGTATTTCTCCCGATAAAAGCTACTGTATATATTTGCAGACTTCCTTTCAGCCTTTGTTTTCCCTGGAGTGCGCTGGGGAGGGCAGACGGGCGTACTTCCACTCTGGATTATTCCTGGTACTGCTCTCGGTAGCATTTTGCAGCTGTGTGTGCCAGACGACCCTCTCCCACCACCAGTGAGGCTCAGAAACAGCCTTCGCTCTATCAACTTGAAACCCAAGTTCAGCTGCCTGTATTTTGTTGCAATACGCATTTAAACCTCAGATTCTTTAAGAGTTTTAATATCAAACTGATACCAAATGTGGTTTGCAAATTTTAAGTTTTTTTGCAGATACCTCTGTCTAAGCAGACCGCTTCAAAGAGTTGCAGTTGTCACTAACCTTACGTGCATTGTAGTATACAGTGGACTGTGTATGGAAATAAGTTAAAAATGTTTACAACTTTTGTATATATTATATATATATGAAAATATCTTTTGAGAACAATCTGTGATTCTGTATTTTCAGTGTCTGTGTACCAACTGCAACTTATTTTCAATAAAGAGTTAAAAATAAATAGAAGCAGCCTGAGAAAAATTTGGTAATACTTTATTTAATCAGGTGAGCGCAAGGAACAAGGAAACTGCATCATCAGGCCAAAGAGATTGATTGCCTCGAGGAAACTTACAGCAGCACCCGCCTGGTGGCACCTACGTATCTGCTAACACAGAAGAAATTAACTGAAAAAAAAAATCAAGGGAAGACGTAAGATACTCCTGCAGAGAATATGCCTTGCGTTTCCCCTGACCTTTACAAACCAAAGGGAGAGACGGGAGAAGAGCTGACCCGTAGCTCAATCGCTGACTAGAAGTGGTGGGGGCAGCTGGCGTCAAACCGAAGCGCTGCTGCGGTCGGGTGGGTTGGGGTAGTGTCAGGGGCGTTGCACCCCGCTCTGCTCGAGGAACCCCACTCGAGGCAGGGACATGGAAGCGTTACTACTTGTCACGTATTCATGCATTTTATAAACAGCCATGCAGCCAAATAATCCTCCCTAACTCCATTTCAGGGCGTGCAGCCTGGCCCCTGTGCTGAATACAACATGTTCAGGTATTCAAAATAGTCTTAATTATTTGGAAGAAAAGAAACCAAAAGCACTTTGCAGCCTGACAGCAAGCAAAAAATAAAAAGTGTAAGGCAAGGAAAACTTTCTGTAGCCAGGACTAGCTCTTCAGCAATACTCTGAGCTCAATTTCATAGAAATGATGCTTATATAAAAGCAAGTGTTTTCTCACTAAAAATTACATAAATTAATTTCAACTTTATTCCTACATGTTAAAAATAACTAAACCTGGTCTGCCAGGATGGGAGAGAACCAGACACTGAATTACAGCCGTGAAAGTGCACTGCAGGGAGGACTCTTGTCACTCCATCACGTCATAGCTGCTGCTGGAAGAGGAGTTACTTCAAACGATGAATAGATTCCCCTCTTGTCTCTGAGAGGTGGAATTCAGAGATGCCAGGCAACGTAAGCAAGTCTACTTCAGACTGGTATCGCCAAGAGAGGTACAGGATGTAAATGCTCCGTACGGTCCGAACAAATTATCCTTGTTAGTGCAGACCACTGTAAACAGATAAATGCACTTAAAGGCACTGCAGATAAACGTGGTCAGTGATCAGCAGCATTTAATGTCCCGGTATGCTGTTTGGAGCCACCACCATTAATACATCCAAGAAATAAGAAACATGGCAGCCATTAAATAAAATTACTGTGAAGTGCGCTTTACCGAAAGTAAAGCCTTAACATTATTATTCTACATGCAGTGCTACAAAATAAGTTTTGTTAAAGAACATGTTACATAAAAGGTCAGAGGCAACTTCAGATCTCACGTTCAGCTCATCACACAGATCAGTCCAATTCAAGTAGTAGAATTCTGGTTTCAGACGGCAATTTTCTTTGCTATATGAGCAGCCCAAAGTTTACAGACACGCAGCTATCATGGTCTTACCAGTGAGTAGCATCTTTTCCTTTTCTGCACCTTTGTACCCCTGACTACTGTGATCTTCGTCATCACAGAAATAGCACAAAAAAAAAATAATCAGAATATTATAAGGGAAGCCACTTTTGCTTCCGTTCATTTCAGTGATTCATAATCTTCCCCCACCCCCCCCAAAAAAGAAAGAAAATCCCAAACCAGATGCTTATCCCCCTATTGTGTCCCCTGTCAGTCTTCAGATCAGAAAGTATTTTCTCAAGCTATTGCATGTTACAGGAGAAAGGTGGCCCCCTGCTTGCCCACCCTGCGATTTCAGCCTAATTCTACTCAGGCATTTCGAAGCTCAGACTTTGGATGTTAATTAGCTACGGCGCAGTTCAGTGATCCCTTTGCACAGTATTTATGAACAGCACCGAGAGGGCTCCCTAACAGTCACCTGCAGATGACTACTCAACTGACACCAGCTCTCAGCCACACTACACTGCCAAACCTCATTCCAAAAAGTGCACATTCATAGACAGAGACTGTTTTATTGGTCTTCAGGAAAGCTAACTGATGATTCTGCTGATTGCTTGTAAGGAAGGGAATTCCTCATCCTCAATATGCAAAGCTTTATGGGTGACAACGTCCTGCTGAGTTAGTACTTGCTTACACGTTGGGCAGATATAGCAGTCGAGATCAGAGTTGGAGTCTGTCTGCCAAACATTATTTTTGTTCTTTTTGGATTTGTTTGAGCTTTGTTTTTCTTTGATTCTGAAATCGTTGTGAGCAGAAAGCAGTTCTTGTTGCTTAACTGTGTCTGGCAACAATACCAACAACTCATTAAAAATTTTCCTGAAGTTATCTCCAAGCAGTTCTCTGCAACTTTTGTAATACTGTGCTGCAGAAATCAGACCCTTCAGGAAAAAGAGAATAGGAATAATTAGAAATAAAATTTTAAAAGATAAAAAAATCCCACTGGGATTCACTTTCTCCCAGAAAGGAAGCTTTCAGGTATCCAAAGGTTCTCACCCACTCACCTGTCTGAATTGCCCAGAATGAGTTTTAAATTTATTGAACTTGGACTCATCACTTTGAAGGAATTCTTTAATAGATTGTATTAGCTGAATGTTCCTTTGCTGAAAGTTTTCAGGTATCAAGTACGATCTGTGACAGGATTTTGGCCTGCATTTGAAAAGACCAAAAGTCACTTTGACATTGCTTCATGTTAGACAAAGATGCTGCAGGATATATATTGCATGGCTATTCTCTTACACGATGCATTCCCTTTCTCCACCCAACTCCACATACAATAAGTGGCACACAGCTATCTTGACAGGACGATGAAACGCATCCTGTGGGAATACCGTATCAGATTCCAGCTTTACCTGGACAGAATATTTAGAATGCAAGTTTAACATAGTCTTGACTAACTGCTTGGTAAGCTACGTTCACTAAAGAGACGTGAGCAAAGACCGCACCATGAATAAAACCAAACAGATTACTACAGATGTCTGTATCAAAAACTTACTCAAATGTTCCCCACCCCGTTTCCCATAAATTCATCTCTCTAGCCCAGAAGGGCCCCAGCCAGAGACCAGCTACTGGAAATATCAGAACAATGAAGGCATTTAGAGGTCACCAAGGAAAACGTGCTTCAGCACCTTGCTTCTGGGACTCAGAGAGAATCAATGGAAAGGTTAAGAAACATGTTGAAGCTGCAGACTTCCAAATAAATCTAGAAGAGACAAAAGTCTGAGCTACCACACCGCACAGGCCTTCATTTCCTCAGATCTGCATCCACACAACATCATACTTTCAGCCCACAATGGCCATGGGACTCCCCAAGGGGAATCATTAAGTTGTTGGCCTCTGCTGCAGCACCTGTTTAGAATAATCCCCTTGGAGTATTTCATGTGTTGTTTGAAGCCTGTATGCCATAACTGAGATATCATGCATAAAGTAACTCTAACTCAAAGGACTTTTACTTACTCTTTCAAAGATGTAGTGACAGGTTCAGAGATATTGGTGGATGGAATAACAGCAAAACCCGGAGGGGGTTTACTAACAGGCACCGACAGTCCCGGAGGTGGAGGAGGACTCTTTAATAGCACCACAGTGTTAAAGCCTAAACGAAAGCAGAGAATGGGCAGGAAGTTAGAGCATGTATCTGTGGCACTCCCATACCACAGTCTAAAATTAACGCCAGGGGTCTGACATACTCTCCAGAAGCACTAAGAAATAAGAGTCAGCAGTGCAGACATTGCTGAATTGGACAAAATCTAAAAATTAGAGAGGTGGAAGTCTGTCACCTTAACAGTCAGGTCAAGAAACACTTCACAGTGACTGATGTCACTCTACAGAGAAAGCACTTTAACTATTAATTTACTTTTTAATAGAAAATAATTAAAACCCCAAACAAACATTAAAACTCATGATAAAAAACACTTTTACTTTATTAAAGTGAACAGAAATCACATCGGAAGTCATAACAGCACTAGGCATCTCATGTTCTAGCACACTCCACTGAGCAGTATCTGCAGAGCAGCACAGAACAAAACCGCTATGCAAGCACCCTGATGTGATTCTACTTTCATTAAAGCCACTGTAAGTCACATTTGTTGCTATGCTACTCCAATTTTACAAGACTATGGCACCACTAAGAGCAAGGGCATTAAATCTCTGCAAATGCAGACCAAAAGTGACCAAGCAAGCCAACTGACAAGTACCAGCAGGCACAGGTCACAGCTAAAGAGAGATTCCCTTTGTCCGCAGGGGCTTCCAAACTAGATCTCAAAGCACAAAAGCACAGATATGTGTCAGCCATGAACAGCAGTGACAGGTAAAGACCTGCAGCTCATCAGTGAGCCACCCGCAGAGAGCAAGACACCTGCGGCTGCATGGCGCAGAGCTACCCCAACATTTCCACGTCTTCAGCCGTGTTTCACGGAGGACAATCAAGCCCACCCGTGTACCCCACATTGTCTTTTTAAACTTCAAAGGCTAAACCTAGCACGTAGTGGCAGATCTGCTCTTTGCACGAGCACCAGGAAGAAGCAGTTTATACATCTCATCTACATGCCGCATTTCTCTAAACTACACCTAAAGCTAGCTGTGCTCTGCACTGCTTACCTGGTGGTGGGGGCATTCTAGCTGATCCTGAGCTCCCAAGAGCTGGGAAGTCTTCCTGAGGTAAAGGGCATTTGTTAGTCACTGTGGGCTTTTTAAGGCCAGGGGGCTCTTTGGGTGTACTGCAGATTACTAATGATTTTTCCGAATGACCATTCATGACCGTTGCGGATCTGTCAGGGGCATGAAGAGCAGACAATGCATTTGATGTCTGCTCTGCTTCTGGCAGCTTTTCAGTCGATGACCTGGGAAACGATGTCTCCTGTAACAGGTGTGGGGATGGCGGTCTCTGCTTCTCAACCCCCATCTTCTTTTTCTTGCTCACTTTTGTAAAAGTTTGTGAGGTAGAAGCTGCCAGCAAGGAGGACACATCAAACATTGTTGGTGTGTTTCTGATCTCCTGGGTTGTCAAGCCACTACCGCTGTCTTCATCATCTGACAGAGAGAGTTTATTGCTCTTCTTACTTCCTTTAGTGCTATTCAAGGAGGACGTTTTTTTGGCTACCTGGTTTACGCAGGGGTTGCTAATGGCTTTGACCACATTTTTACTGGAACCATTGTTCCATGCAGATGTGATGTTAGTTACTGTTTTATTGTTAGGCCTCATTTTGGACACCAGAGCTGGAAAATCCTCCTCTTGGAAAGCTGTTTTCTTTGCAGTCGCTGTATATGTCAAAGACATCCCAGAAGAGATGGTAGGTGCTGCAGAGGATGACAAGCTTGGGAAATCTTCTTCTTTAAGCTTAACCGCTGCTAGCTGGCCAGAGCTGTGAGAAAGGAAAAGCACACCTCGTTACACTGGTGCTGCACAGGCAGCACAACTCCAACAGGCAGAACAAGCTCCATACCTGCCTGCACTCTTCCTCAAACTATTACTTAGGGTGGCAGAACTGACCTAACTTAACAGGATGCAAATGCAGTCAGGCTTGTAAACCGTGTTTGGAATGAGTCTCCTCAAAGAAGCCACACTAGCCTTGCTGTGTTATGAGTATACCGCACCTGGAGCAGAGCTGTGCACACAGCTGCATTTGAGCTGCTGCATCCTGCAAAGACACTATTCTAATTATCACCAATTCCAGAAGATGATGAATACTCACAGTATACAGCTCCTTCAAGGTAAGCTATTGAGTTAAAAATGGCTGGAATGGAGAATATTGAGAATTTCCCTGAAATTGCACTACTAAAAGATTAAGCCATGAACTGAAGGAACAACTGATGCTGTTCATGCAAGTGACTAGGACAGAAACAGCCTGAGGCAGAAGGGGCTGGGGTGGAGGGTGAGTATTCATAGTTTAAGTAAAATGATCTGTAATTTATAAGTAAATTATCTGTATTTAAGTAAAAATTTGTAAAATTATTTCCTCCGGAAATGCAGAACGTAAGTTTCTAAATCTGCTTTCTCATTGCTGCAGCCTTGCACGAACTTACCCTTGTAGAGGTCCCGCTGCTGAACCAATTGCTGGAAAGTCATCTTGGCTTAAAGCACCATTAGCAGCTGCTTCTTTTGGAGTATTGACAAAAAGAGCAAAGAAATGTTTTCAACTAAAATCCATTCATTTCAGAGTGGAAGCTAACAATGAACATGACAGAAGCATTAACAAGTCCTATTTTCAGCAGCTGATGATGTCATTAACCATGACATTCCAAAAGGACCATTTAATTCCATGCATCACTCTTTCCTTCAATTAACTGCATTCACCATTATGTCATTGTATACTGGCTGTGGCATAAGGGAAATTCATGATATGTAACACGAGCAAAACATGGGTTGAGAAGAACTTTGTGAGGGAACCCTCTAAAGACGTAGATGCCAACGCCCCCAGCTGTCTGCTCTGCGCTTCTACCAGAGGTCAGCACTCAACTGCCTGTACGGGGTCAGGATGTTCCTCAGAGCCTAAGTGCTCCAACTCATGTATGCCAATATTTCTTCACTTGGAAAGCTGCTCCTCTGAGCTGGCCATCATACCTCTGCTGCACAGATGCCCAAGCTGCTCAGCAATTAGCTCCTGGGCGGTCATTTTACACTGAAACGTAATTTAGATTTGCCTTAAAATCCAAATCCAGTGCTGCGGACTGCAGCAGTTCAGGGACAGATTGGCAACAGCTTTGACACGTGTGTGGCAAAAGTTGGGCAGGCAGCTGGAGGAGATAACCTTGATGGTCATCCCCAGCTCAGCTGTACCCATTAGCCAGAGCTCTCAGCAGCTCTCAGTTCACAATGAAAGCATATAATTTTTAAGTGGGAATCCTGTTGTAGAAGAAACAAAACAGTGGAAAAAGGATTTGGAGCAACAGTGATATCAAAACACCACTGCATCATATTTATGTGCCCCAAACTAGACATGGTTCAAAACAATTAAAGGTTTGCTTTCACCAGTTATAAACCTTTACTGGGAATAGCTTATTCTCAAAAAAGGAGAAACTCATCTCAAGCATCACAACAAATTAGTTCTTGCACACTGGAGTAGGAAATGGCACGTTCTTAGATAATATTGATTTGGATGGAACACCACACATACTGTCGTACATTAATTGCATATGATATTTCTACCCAGCTCCATTTCAAGTATAACCTGCTGCAGGAATCCCAGCCCACTCAGACACATTTCACTGCAAATCCACATGGCTGGACTACGATTCTGCATAGCTCTATCCATGTCCACCAGCTTTTGAGAACAACATACGGTGATTCCCACTTTTGCCGGGCTGACCTCCAGACCCACCATGCCTTGCTGAAGAATGTGCTCAACACTAACCTGTAGCATCATTTGAAGACTTTGGCACACGTTTGGAGCTGAGCACTTCAGAATCCCTCAAGTCCTCCTTTTTACCTCTACTGCTGCTGTCCTCTTTGTCTTCTACTCGTTTTTTCTCCTCTTGCCGTTTAGCTGCCACAGATGCCCTGACTGCCGCTGCAATGTCTCTGTCTTCTTCCTCCCTACAGGACAAGGCAGATTTTCTCAGTCAAACAGTAAGGATTACAGAGCAGCTTTGCCTCACTCCAGCTCTCACCTCTCCAGTATCAGCTCCGATGACTGTCCCTGATCTTGTGCTGCAGCCTGCTGAGAAGGCTAAAACAAACCCACTGCTCCAATACACCCTGGCACCAGCTGGTGAGACAGGCAACATTCACCCCTGCATTTGCAAGTTCTACATGTGGTAATAACAATCCAGGCCAGAAGAAACTGGGGTGAACTGAGAGAGACAGTACCAAGGATGCATGGGGACACCTGTCTCTCCCATTCATTTTCAAACGTACAAAATCATACTTATAGGCCACAGTAATTCTTTGAAACATGGTTTGTCATGAACTCTCAACACATGCACAATCCACATGCGACACCAACATATAAGTGTTCAGAGATGGACTTTTTCCCCCAGTGAAATCACCAATAATGAACCAGCTGACTGTCCAGCGAGAAAAAGAAGAAAATAGATGTGCAGTATGTATAAAGCACTCAGGTCTTGTGTGGATGAAGAGACATATAAATGCAAAATTTCATTTCAATACTTAACCCTCTTCTTTTTCCAAAGCACTCAGTCTGGCCACACAGAGATCTGTTAGTTCAATGAGAAGCATGGTCCTTAGAATAGGCACTTCACGATTACCCAGACCAAAAAGTCCGTTAAACCTGCAAAGACTTGTCACTTACTTCAGAAAATCCTATTCAGAAAAGTTAGCATAAAAGCAGTTGCTGAAATTAATTTAGGATTCTGAGTTTAACCCACAAGTTGAAGATTACATTGTTTGCTTCCTGTGTCAAGTCCAGACAGCTGAAACTTCACACAAAAATAATTTCACTTTGACCAAGCACATAGTCAGTACTCGGGCTTCGACTGAAAGCTAGTTCTACTCTCAACTAAGGATTCACCATGGAAGCTTCCAAATTTTGTACCCACTTCCTTCCTACTGGTCCACAAAAACACTGTTAATTGGTAAGTAAAAAAACAACACTAAGCAGCAATAAAAATCCACAAAACATCCTGCTACTCACCTTTTATATCTCCAGCTGCCTCTTCTGTTTTGCTGACTCCCTCGGCCGCCCAATCTGCCCGACCTCCCTTGCCTGTTATACCTGTCAACTTCTTCATAGTCCTCTCCACCTATAACACCTAAACAGGAAGGACAGTTGATCACTCTCAAAGTTATTTCTCTAATCTAGGCATCACACTATGCCTGAAAAAAGCAAAAATATACTAGTACAAACCAATCTATCTTGTTTTCTTTCTGATGATTAAGTAGTCTATATAACCTTGCTACATTAAAATACATTTTACAGTATTCAACGGATTTGATGTATTGTAACCTGAGATGTGAGTTTTGAATAATTTTAGTTTCATGCAGAGATCTCTCTACATACAGTTCCACACAGAAGAAAAGTTCACACATATGTCAATCTCTGCACTCGTAAGCAGATATGCTACTCTGGTCTCATGTTCCATGTTCGTCGTTACTTTGTATTAAGTGTATGAAGTTATTCACTTAGCTACAAATTGGAGAAGAAAGTCGGCAATTTTCCTAAAATTATTTATCACTCAAAGCAAGGCCAACTCTGAAACTAGAGGCCCTGTCCAGGCAGGTTCTGGCTATCTTCAAGAACAAACTACAACCTCTCAGGGTCCCATTCCAGGGCTTGCCCACCCCCTTTGTAAAGAATTTCTTCCTGGTTAGGAAATGTCCACCAGATGTTCCTGAAAACCCTCAAAGCAGTAAGAATGAATAAGTTCCTGTCCACCTCATCCCCCAGCCACACTTACCCTCATTCCTCCGCTGGTGCCTAGGAGCGTAGTTAAACTGAAGGTCTATCTGCCGGTTCTGCCTGGCCTCCGCCCTGTTCTTGCTGTGGCAGGCTGTTTTGTGCGCTTTGTAATCTATTTCTGTGCGGAAAGCATGGGTAAACTGTTCTGTGCTGCACCGTCCCTCTTCGCAAAGGAAGTGCTTTTCGCGGAAGTGTTCACGAAGGTATTCATAATCACTGGGAAGAGAAAAGAGGCTGAGCTGCAACCTCCCCAGCATATTTTACTAATGGTACTAATGGCTACTCTTACAAGATGAGGTGAAGACAAGCCTAGGCAGTTGGTTCTTTCTTTAACCCCAGGCAAACTTTCCAGTCGAAATCACTTGTGTACAGTTGACACAGACCTTAATGCATGATCTCAGATGTTAAACTAAACCTACTGGCTGATACTCGTCACATCCAGCTGTATATAAGGCATGTATTTCATAAGGCAAGATCTATTTCTACCTGCTTTGCACATGAACTTTGGAGTATGAGAATTAACACATTAGACATCTGCAGTCATCTGTTGTCATGCTGCAAAATTTAACTTTTAATGTTTAATATTAATCAAGAAAACTTTAAAACATGAACTAGACAGAAAGCAATTACTTTGGCTTTGGTTTGATGAACAAAAGAGACTGCAGTCAACCTGCCAACATTCTTGCCCTCTGTCTTTGAGTAGTACTTTCCCCAAAATTCAAAGCAGACCCAAGCAATTTTTCCCCTCAAATTTTAGGCTACAGAAAGAGGAATAAGCTGCTTGCACAAACCTGTAGTATTCCTGAGCACCATCAGAGTCACAGAAATGACAAAAATAATGATCTCGTCTTAGGTGTTTCAGTAACTCGTCGTTATCCAAATAACGCTCGTCACAAAATTTACACAGGGGATGCCCACGATGAGAGGTGTCATCTGGATCTCCATGGATTCGATGACGGGCGAGGTCCTTACGAGAATACCATTTCCGTTCATAAGTAAAAATCTGAAGAAATACATATATATATGTATTGTATTACTTGTTGTGAACAAAGAACAAAACGGAATGAGCCAGGTTGTGCACAACTTGTTCATCTGTAGGAGTGAAGATTTGCTTCAGAAAGATGCAATTTGACAACTGACACCTAAAGTTTTCAGTGAACAGGAAACAAAATTCAAGCGATAGATCCAAATTAAATCTAACTTGCATTTCAATCAGTTTGAACATTGGAAACAGATCTAATTCACCTTTTTCCCTTTCACATTTTTTTTGGTGTGTATTACCATAATGCAACAAACTTTAAATTACAATCTCTGGTGAGGAAAAAAAAAATCCTAGATATTAATGAACATACAATGTTTTGCATATTCGAACTAAAAACCCCTATAAGCCAGAAGTCAGCTGTTTTACTTTCCTCAGGTAGCAACTACCCAAACACAGCTACATACAAAGGATACAGCTCAGTGAGCAAATATAGTATTATAAGCCAATCTTCTGTCCCTACTAACGTGTGAGCTATTTTGGTAGGAAGGGTTCTGAAGATGCCAAAAAGATCAACACAGCCTTGAGAACAGAATATCCTTTATTTCTCGCCTAGACAAGGAGTGTTAACTTGTTCTGGGAAAAGGTTCATTTGGCTCAACTAGGGTTGACTGACTGAGGTTTCCTCAAGTTTAAGAACTTCTTTTCAGTAGATACTAGTAACATGGAACTTTTTTCTGCGAAATAAAAATCTCCACAATATTCTGAAATTAAAAGCAAACAAGTTCTATTATTGTTTGTGAATTCTCTGGGAGAGACAATGACAAACAAGTTCTTTTACTGCTGGCTACTTAAGCTGACCATGGAAACACCTCTTCACCAGAGCTCAAAGGACACAGCAACTGAAAGAAGCGGTGTTGCCCTCCCCTGACCATTTCCCTTGCATAAGCTCTGGTGATTCCAAGACCACAGGAAAGAGTCAAATCAGTTCACTGAAAGCTAACCCTGAAAAAAAAAATAATTAAAAAATGTATTATTATTCATTCAGGTCAGCCTGACCACTTCTGGATGCTGTCCCTTTCAGCAGTAAACTACAGTTCAGTTCGCATAAACCAACTGGGGCATCACAGGATAAATGCATTTCTCCTATTTGATACTTAATTGGTTTCAGAGAAGACAAACACACATACAAAACCATGTGCGATGAGTTCTAAAAATATGCGTTCATGCATTACATTCCCTCCTACAACAATAACGAATGCTGACAACTATTAGACACAGAGGTTAACAGTCCTAGAATTCATTTAACAGTAGCTGCTGATTTCATCTCACGTGCAATTCAGAAACACAAAACCCACTCTAGTTTCAGGGAAAGGTGGAGTTCATTTTCAGACTGAAAAAGCATCGCCTGACTGACATAACACCAGCCCTCCTAAGTGAACTTTGGGTGGGATTAAAAAAACATAAAAAGGATAATAGTGGTGATGGTAAGATGAGTAGTTTTAAGGCTCAATACACATGACCTTTTCAGACATAGGCAACTCAGCTTTCCAGTAACTGTTTTATCTTTAGCAGGTTGTAAAATATATTTTAAAACAGCCTCGGTCGCGTTCTATGTATGTACACCAAACAGAGCAGACCTCAATTGCAGGCAACAGTGAGTTTCATTTTCCAATCAAGTCAACAAGATACAGGAAACTTGCTCTGAACAAATAAACAAGATAATGAAATACAATTATATTTCATTAAACCAGCAAGATGGATTCTCATCCTGTACATGATCCAACGGTAAGTGCTACGTTGACTCTGATCTGAGAAATAAATCCATCACTCCATGATGCATTCTGCTTTCTGAACTGGCACCAAATATTTTCTTAAGTTACAGTTTTAGCTCGTAAAGTCATCATGAGTATAACTCTTAACAGCATCAAATCTCTACAGTTATAGTTGTAACAAAATCTGCCTATGCCTCAGGATTAACTTCCTATCAGACAGTTAGGGTTTGGTATTTACACGTTGTGGCGGAGGAGCTAACATCAGAACATTGTTAATATGGTTGGGTTTAATTTAAAATATAATCCACTGAGATCCTTCAGGCCTTCTTTGTTAATCAGTTTATGGAAGAAGAAAGACTTAAAACAAAGCAACTGGCCTCACTGTAGGCAGACAGAGGAAACTTAAAAGAAATAAATCGGTGCTGTTCAGACACCCCCTTCTTCCCACCTCCCAGAATACTCTTGCAGGTCATATAAGGAACCACCCCTCCTTCGCACAGATGAAAACCTAGAACTAGCTCACCTTTAAGTGTTTAACACAGAGTTTGCAACAGAAGAGTTCATGCTGCTTCCTCATGTGCTGTTCCAGATCTGCAAAGGTATTGAATGGCTTCGCATCTGGACACAAAGAGCATTCATGCTGCAGCAGCTTCCTAAGGGACAAGAAAAATTTCCTAAAAATTATCCTATTCCCTCTTAGCAACCCAATACCTTTATCAAAAAACAAATGTTCTGACAGGGGCAGGCGGCTGCATTTTTATAGCTCCCACAGCAATTTGTAATGAGGTTAGCGTCCTGCTTATTCCAAGAATACTTTGTCATCTGTCAGGAACAGAACAGAACCAAATTACATTGAGGTTTCCATAACAGTCACAGTGCAAGCAATACACTGCCACTATAAAATTTTGAGTGGACTGTAACACATCCATGCAGCAAACCCCTCGCTTATTGAAGGTTCAGTTGATATATGCAACATTCACATCCAATTTAATTACATTTTCTAATGTCAGAAACTGACATTAGAATTAGAAGAATACAGTGGGGAGAGATAAATAATTGTAATAGAAAAGGAGGGGGAAAAAAAACAAACCGACAAACCAAACAAAACTCCACAATGATTCTCAACAAGAGATAAGACAGAGCTCTGGTCTCAGCAGGAGACCCCACTCCCGCACACTTGATTACTGTCCACGGAACTGTAATCTCAGCAACTCTCCAGAAATCCTATCATCAAAAGGAATTCCCAGAGCTGGTGTATAATTAATCAGAACATGCTTCCAACTGATTCTGCTCACTAAACCCATTGCCCAATTCCATAAATATGAAGTCATAGAAAACTGCGTATGTATCAGCAAAGGCATATTCTTAGCCCAAATCAGGTTGGATATAATGCACAATTTTCCAAGAAAAAGGTACCACTACCTGCATGGTTTCATCTTTTTTTCATTCTTCTTTGTTTTTAACTGCTTTTAATTATCTTAAAGCCTCCAAGTTAAGCACGTTATGAAAAATATTTTTAGAACACAATGCTGATACCACATCTTTTACTTGCATTGTTGTTTTTTTTTTTACTTCACCCTTTTCCTCTCCCATTTAGAGAGAAGATCTTTGTAGGCAGACAAGGTTGCTCTTCTTTTCATACAATGTTTGGTACACTTGGGTTTTGATTAGTCCTTATGCAGCACAGCAATAAATACAATCCTAGTAGTAATTCAGTCTTTACAAACTTCCAGAGCAGCCATGCATGGAATGAAAAGCCTTTTGGAAAGTTTGCTGTTGGTAAAGAAGCAAAAAAGCAACTTTTATGGACAGAGCAATGCTTCTGTATTACACACTGGTGAATCTGAACACTCCAGCCTCGAGGAGTTGCTCCCTTTGCCGATCGTGGTACTGAGCATTCGCTCCAACCACGCTGCTCCAGCCTCTCACCCTACCAAAGCCACCTACTCTGCACAGTGACTAACGTACACAGCAGCCACTCTCTTTCCATGGAACAAAACCACACTGTTCTACCCAAGCATGCATTTCCTGCCACGTAATGCAGGTAAGAATATGGTGCTTTAGGGATACATTACAGGAAGGATTCCAGTACTTACCTGTACAACGCATAAACATCTCCATCTGTAAAATAAATGTCGTATTTCTTCTCATGCTGCAACTGGTTAAGTGCTATTGTTGAGAAAGACGTAAGCTTCCTTCCAAAGACAACCTGCGAGCAACAAAAGAATCAGTGAGAGCACACTCAGACTGCACAGTCTTTGGGACTCCAAATAAACTCCTCAGTACAAAGTTTATTTGTCAGGGAACTCGCCATACCCTGAAGCTTGGACACTTGCAGAGCTTTCTGTCAGTCCCAGCTGCTCATCACCACCCCCGGGTTACTGCTCCCACAACTGTCAGCAAATCTGCTGTGACCGCTCCTTACCAACCTCCAGCAAGTGAGTCAGTTTAGACAAAGGTGGATTGGACCAGACTGGTCTTTGGATTTTGAACTAGACTTCTGTGGTAGCAAAACATACCATAACTGTACTGAGAGCAAATGTCTTCAACCAATTCAACCCCCTCTGCAGCAAATGCCTGTCAAGAGCCCTGCACTCCTATCCCTCCTATCTCCTGGTAGGAGATCACACAGAAACCTACAGTCTGTAAGTGAAAAGTGACATTCCTCAAGAGTCCGACTGGGAAATCACTGTTTCTGTTTATTGCTTTCCTGGTAGTTAAGGAAAGAAAAATACTAAATCGCTTCCCAAATTATTTGTACCACGTACTCCTTGTAAGGGAACCTGCTTGCTCACAGTTGCTGCCGCTGACCTCCAAGCAGCTTGGGTCTCACCCTGCAGCCGTTCACCATATTACATCCTTCTTCAGAAGCCACCTACCACTGGTCTGCTCCAGCCCATGTTCCCAGTTTGAGAAGTGCTGGGGTAGCAGCAACATTTATGAAACAGCTAGAGTGACCGGCACCAGTGCAGAAAGGCTGAGACACAAATACAATATGCATCTTTCAGTTCTTACAGTAAACATTGTGAATCTAGAAATACTTACAGCCTTAATAAAAGCATTCAATTACATAATACACATGTAGTTTAGTCTTGTTAAATCACTCCTCTGCTCTTGTTGGGGTGAAATACAATGCAACAAGTCTTTTGTGTCTGGGTTTGTGGGGTTTTAGGTTTTTTTTTTCCCCACAGCTTTCTTTACAGTTGGGCAACTTTTAAGCTAACCAAAATAAAAAAATACACTCAACTTGCTGAAACGTCCAGTTTAAAATAAAGAGAATACAAGTTTAAGATCGTTGGATAAATGACAACTATGTCTAACTCCAATAGTTTAAAAAAATTTGTTTCAGTGAAATTGTATTGACATTCCATTTCAGCCTAAAGTGAGTTTTAGATTAGATTTAGTAGATTTTATCACAGGAGTACAACACAATTTCCTACAGCAGTTCCAAGAACAATCACACGCACACATATAACAAGCACACTGACAAAGCCTCCGAGCCTGATCCATTTATACGTCAGGTTTAGTTTACAGGTCAACAAATAATCCTTCCTAACTTCACTGCAACAATTATGCATCACTGAAAGCACATATTACCATAACTAGTATATCCTGCTTTCTCCTCCGTCATGTCCTGTGCTGCCACTCATCTTTATAGTTGTATTTCCTTTGGACATTCTGCTGGGACACTTACCAGTTCGGTCTACACTACTCTGTACAACAGCAGCTGAGATTTGGTAGTGTTGTACTTGCCTCTTCTAATTCCACACAGACTATGCAGATTAAGAGACCCTGGTTTGGGTCCTACATGTACGTGCAGCTCATTCAAGGGCAGTTTTGATGTGATTTATTCCCCTCAGTAGCTTTTTTTCTTTGGTTGTGTCAGAAGGGTAAACAGACAGAACAGTATTATAGTGGCACTTAAAGACAAAGGAATAAAAAAAAGACCACAGCCATTAAAAGTGACCTCTCAGTCAATTATAATGAAAGAATCATTTTAAACAGTTCATAAATGAGGGGAAAAGATGGCCGAATGAACCAAAGTTCAGGGTGTGTAATAGTTATATCACA
Organism: Aramus guarauna; assembly: GCA_013400195.1. Taxonomy (NCBI): domain Eukaryota; kingdom Metazoa; phylum Chordata; class Aves; order Gruiformes; family Aramidae; genus Aramus; species Aramus guarauna. The sequence goes on from VXBL01003295.1 coordinate 645,366, forward strand.
AAACTGAAAAGCTCTCGAGATTAACAGTCCATCTGTGACCCAAGACAAGCAAGTTTAAGGATGAAGAGCAACATCACAGCTTGCTTCTTCCTAAGATGAGAGAACGTGAGCAGCAGCTCCTCAGAGGATGATCAGAGATAAAATTACTTTCACAGAATATCTTTCTGTACACAGAAGCTACTCACGTGCCAGTAAACTCAGTCTAAAAACCACACTGACCTTTCTGGCCTCCACAAAGTCTAAGTATTTTCAGCACACAGCATAAGATCTTCAATCCCTCCGACCATGTGAACAACACGAAAAGCAGTCAAAGCAAATGGTTTGGCTGAGGGGGCCTCTCCTTTCACCAAGGGGAGAGCCCCCTCCCCCGATATATTTATTTTATTTCCTAAACCATCTCAGCATCTTTCTTTCAGGGCTAGTACCAATTCTTTTCTTCCTAAAGGCTTTGTTTTTCCCCGTGTTAGTTCTGCAAAAACAAATTCACGTATGAGGATTTGTTTTTATAAACATTCTTCAACAACTTTTCTTCACGCAGCTCATCACTGCGTTGAATCCTCTGCTCCCTCCGCACAGCCAAGCCGCAGCATCAGAGCTACTTCCCCTGAACTCCACAACAGGGCCCTGCACCACCGCACCAACAGGCCATGAGGAAAACAGAAACTTATTACAAAAATTATATCTGAGGAGAAATTACTTTTTAAGCATATGCCCAAGACACGGCTCAGGCTAGCAGGAACTGGAGGCAGATGCAGCATGGTGTGCTGTAATGCGAGGCATGAGCAAGCCCTGAAAGAATACAAAATATGTTCCTCCCCCCAAGCTTAGAATCAAGCCAGGAATTCGGCAGGATGATAGAGTCATCTGAGATCACGTAATACCAACTCCGGAGAGCAAGCCCTGCTGATTTAAAAAAACAATAAAGTATTCCCTTTAAATTCCATTTTCTTCCTATTTTCTTTCCAATACCCTTCCCGTTCTCCTCTGAGCGGCAGCCGCACCACCGGGAGCGAAGCCGCCAGCAGATGAACCCGGAAAGCTCCCGGCTGGGGCACGTCCCCCCCC
>VXBL01003296.1:0-14087 GCA_013400195.1 Aramus guarauna
TTTGGCTGGAAAAGCAGAAAACACAAAATAAAAAGTAGCAGAGCTATAAACAGAATAAAGCTGCTCACTTTTCCTCAACAAAACGGAGAAATTCCCCAAAGATGCTGTTTCAGCCAGACTGTTTTCAGAAGGTTCTGCCAGAAGCCTGGAGAATAAAGAGCCAAACTCACAAAACAGCACTGACATCTGCTCCTGGTCCTTGTTCTCCCAGCAGCCTGCTCAGGAGGGGTCTGAGTGTTGTGATCTTCTTTCCCCAGGGATCTTCAGGCATTTACCTGGAGACATCTTATTTCGGATCCTTCTGTGTAAGTGACAGGAGAGAGAGGAGGGAAAAGCTTTCACCCTTTCAGGACAGGCTCCTCACCACCAACTATGCATCATGCAGGGGGATGAGCTTTCACGTAAAGCAAGGCTGAAGTTAAATGTACTGCAGTCCTTATTAAATGTCCCCAGAAACAGACCTTCTGGGATAACTAGAGCATGTACTTCCTCTGTCTTTCACTGAACCTAGCTGAAATTATTACACTGATGAAAAAGCATTTCAGCAGCAGAGAAACATCACATTACTCAGTGGATGTTGTATTCCCCTTTTAGGTTCAAGACTCTACAATCATATCGCTAAATTCTTTATATATTTTTGAAAATCTCCTCACTTTCTCCTTCTATTGCTCTCTTCTATTATGAACAAAAAAACTTCTTAAGAGATACATTTGAAGGTGGTGACATCTGATTGCAATACAAAATTACAATTCATACCCAAGGAGACAAAAAGACATTTGTAGGGAAGCGAAGACAAAGATGAATCCATGTCACACACCAGCTCAGGGAAAATAAAGGGAAAAAGCAAACTTATAACAGACCTAGAGCTCTTCTTCAGCTGTGGTCCTTTATTCTGAGGAATACCTTCTTGACAACTGGACACTTTCTCTGTCTTTGTTTATCTTTCTTACTGGATTTGTATATGCAACAGAATCCACAATACGTGAGTGGTCACTATTCGTGTAGGCATTGATGTGTCCTGCCTGCTAAGCACTGTCCTACTTCTCTCTGAGTTAATCCAAGGTGAATACCACTAACTTTCTGGGAAAAGAAAATCCACACTTACAAAAATAGGGGGGCTGCTTTTTACATCTTCCTAAAATAGTGCTTAAGACATGGACATTGCAGAAGCTGTAGGACAAATTCCAAATTTGACTACAGCGTGTTTATCCATCTCTAATTGTTATTGTGAAACTAATAATGATCCATGACAAGTTAATAAAATATACTAATAGTATGTTCAAGTCAGTTATTCACCAGATTTTGTAGATTAGCAGTCTGGTGGCCAACAAAGACAGCCTTTCTCAGGAGTATCTTGAGATGCCAAAGCTTTCACTAATTTGATAATGAAGCCTTCAGGGTTCCTGGCTGCATTTTGAGCTGTCTGAAAGGAGTCATCTGGTCCCACAGGTTGTATAGCTGTGTTAATAGCTTTGCTGGGACTGAGTCTGTATGCACTGCCTTTGACCACTGCACTTGTATGTTGTTATTTTTATCTAACAATCACGTGGCCAAGGGCAGTGTGGTCTCAGACTTACAGTGTCATATCATAAATTCCATTGGGATGGACTAATCCTGCCTAACTTTAGACATCAACACTCTAGATGCCTACATCTAAGCTAGTTCTCCAGATTCCCAAAAAAGGTGTTGGAAAGAAATAGTCCTTCTGGGACATGATTCATCTTTTCTACAGCAGGTACCTAAAGCAGGTCAGTTGAATTCTGCCTTACAAGTGTCTACATGTGCTAGCTATAAAAGTAGTAGGGAGCTACAGAGCTACCTATGCTTTTAGTATAGGAGTATGTTGTAAAAGTAGATGATCACCTTAACCTCACCTGAGATGGGATAACTCACTGAGGTGTACACATAGAGACTGTGGAATATATGAAGAGGCTTTTTAATCAAAAGGGCACTCACACAGGTATTTATGGCAGCACAGCTCATGGGCCATTACAACTTGAAGGAGTTTGATTCCTCTAGTCAGTGCAGGGTGAAGACTAAAACATGCACCACTTTCTATCCGAAGAGCCGTCAGAGAGCAGCAGCTGCCTTTCAAGACCAGCATAGACTAGACCAGTAAAGTGAGCATTCACTAGAGATGAAGGTGTGAAACTGTAGCTAAACAACACCCTCCTGTTCCTCTTGATTTCATCTGAAAACCATACACATTTAACACTTCTAAAAATCACAGCTCAGACTGCTACATCTCATTTTGAGTGTTCTAAATCAGGATGTCATTTCCTCATAGATTAATTCTTTCTGAATTTTTTAAAGTTTAGATAAATTTGAAGATGGGATTTTATTGCCACCTATTTGAATGACCTTAGAAAAATAAGCTTGGGTGACCATGCTTAAAATCGTTCACATCTATAAGGACTAAACACTGACTCTTAAGTATTGTCTTGCTATATCTGTTTTCAGTGGAGCACTTTTAGGAAATAGGTGAGAAATAACCATGGTGGTTTCATAGCTGAAGATGCTCAAATGGCTTTTCCAATGAGACATCTTCAGATACCAAAGTATCCACCCAGCAGGAAGTATTTCGCCTCTGGGAGGTGTGAGAGCATGCCAACTCTTCCATACACCTTCATGGTGCAAAGCCAAGGTACCACATCACTGCTGCTTCTTGAGAGAACAGTGAGAACCCTACTCCCAAAAAGGTACTCATAAACTGGATCAAACCCCTGTAGTTTGAGTAGCCCTGCCTTATATTATTTTCAAATCAAGCCTGTTTAAGGTTTTTAGGTACTTATTATAGATGAATTCTGCACAACTGAATCTGTGCTACTCCAGGTCAGTGGGATTTTACCTCTTTTTCAGTGGTCCCTGATAACACCACACTGCATTATTACCAGCTGACATTTCACAAAAGCCACTCTTCACCCTCTGGATTCAGCACTCACTCCCGCTGTGATCAGCTGGTGTTCAGAGATGTTCATCTACGGTTCGACAATGTTGTACACCATTCAAAATCTCCATTGGTCTTTTCTTGCACCTTATAAGGATTTAATCTTTCTCTTAGAAAGGTGTCCTGGGTTTGACTGGCATACAGCTAATTTTCTTCCTAGTAATGGGTACAGTGCTGTGTTTTGGATTTAGTGTGAGAATAATGTTGATAACACAGAGATGATTTTCAGTTATTGTTAAGCAGTGTTTACAATTAAGTCAAGGCCCTGCCAGGAAGGAGACATGAGCCTTCTGCAGGAGGTGCACAATAAGCTGGGAGGAGGCACAGCCAGGACAGCTGACCCAAACTGGCCAAAGGGATATTCCATACCATATGACATCATGCTCAGTATATAAATTGAGAGGGAAATTGGCTGGGGCATGATAATTGCTCAGGGACAGGCTGGGCAGCAGCCAGTTGGTGGTAAGCAATTGCACTGTGTACCACTCGCTTAGCATATTATATTATTATTATTACTTAGTTGTGGTGGGGGTGTTGTTGTAGGTGGTTTTTTTATTAGTGGTTATTTGCCTTTGCTGTCCTACTAAATTGTCTTTATCTCAACCCACAAGTTTTACTGTTTGGGGTTTTTTTCCCCCCTCTTTCCTGATTCTCCTCCCCATCCCACTGGTGGGAGGAGGTGAGCGAACAGCTGCCTGGTGTTTAATTGCCAGCTGGGGTTAGACCATGACAAAAGGCTAGGGAGCGAGGTATTCCCATGCAACCTGGAGTGCTTTTTTATGCTCCCAATAGTATTCCAGCTAAATTGCTTTTCTGTACAAAGAAAGAAATATACATTCTCTTGACTGAAGGGTAAAATTTTTAGTAAAGCTTTGGAATTTCACATTCCCCTTTTTGAGGAGAGACTGTAGCAGAAGACACCTAAATAGTGTTTGCAAGACCATCATACTCACTGCTACCATTTGTGATTAAATGGCAATCACTTCTGAGAGGTGCATGAAAAGGCCAGGCAGACTCTGAGCCCCACCTCAGGTACACCCAGTCCAAGAGACTACCATAGCCAGCTTAAGGATTTGATCTGTGTGCTCATACCCAGGTTGATACTGGAGGACCTTTTGTCAACCAGTCAAGCATGCTGCCGCAATATTGCTAAACATAGAAATCTACTGAATGGACCGACAGATCATCAAGCATTTTGTGCAGCACAGCACTAGTTGAAACTTCCAGAAAAGGTGTCAGTTACCTGCAAGCAGACTTCAATAGTGATTATCAGATTTCCTTCTTTTCCTTAATTCTGCTTTAGTTTAAGCATGCAAGCTCCTGGTTTTTTCCTTCACTGCTACCAAATAAGTTGTTAGAAATTCCACTGACATATCATGTCATGTTGCATCAACATCACCATGTAATCATGGGATTACACAGTCTGAGAGAAAACCCTTGTGAGACCAGCAAGGAAATTCAGAAGTGTTTTTCCATGCAGAGCTCAGCCATACTAATTGCAGAGGGAAAGACATCGTGATCTCTAAGCAGGCAGATTTCAGCTGTTTTCAAGTCATGGCTTTTCAGTCAAGGGCTCCAAAAAGGTTAAGCAAACTTTACTTAGTGAATTCTTATCATCAGAGGAATTTTTGGAACAAAATGTTTTGTCATCAACAAATGTTAGTTTGATAAAAACAAAATTGTTCAGAGAAGCACATATGGTTTAAATATTTTTCTTGAAAGGAGTTTCCAGTCAATGTGACAACTACAGAAAAAGAGAGTCCTCCCAAGCACCAAAAACATGGGCTTTGGAACGCTGTGAAGTACCGCATTTTAACCTAGGAGTGAGGTAACCAGCTGCTTTGAGGGTAGATCTCTCCTATTTCCCATGAACTTTTCCAAAGATTTCAATTTGAGATGTAATGGTATTTTTTTTTAATATCAGTTTCTTAGTCTAGGAAAAAAATGCTTCCCACGCAACTCTAGTTATATCATCCCAATAGACGTGATTCCCTCGTGCCAAAGAAAGACATTTTAGTCATGGGAGGTTTACACAGTTGAAAGGAAGTGACAAAAATAGAAGCTGCAACCAAAATGCCCCCTGTGCTCTGTTTGTATGTCTGCCTGTAAAAAGCCAAAGGGGATGAGAGATCCCATTTCAGTAGCAGGTTACAGTCCAGAGCATCTGGAAAAATCTAGGGCAAAACAATTAATTTGTCCTTTTTCAGTATGATATTTAAAACAGAACTTGATCTTTGGCTGACACAAATCAGTTCAGCCACTTTAACCTCACCAGACCTATACTAATTTATACTGATTGAGAGCCATAAGAATATTTCCAATATTTCATGATTAATTATAATCCTCAGGCTTTAGGAAAAGAGTTTCAGTTAAACCCCATATTATGTATGCATTCTTCATTTAGCAAACATACAACAAAGTTTAGAAAAAAAAAAGCAAAGGTAGAGCAAATCCCATGTGTGAGCTACAGCTTCCCAGCTTGCTGGGAAATTCAGCATGGCTTTTCCAAGATGTCATTCAAGCAAGGTTGTATGTGTGTTTTGTTTGGTCCAATTCCCAGCTGACTTTTGCAAATTGTCCATCAAATCAGCCTCTCCGTGGGTGCCTGTTCATCACTGACAAATTCTTTTTCTTATGTTTGAACTTCACATGGCTCCCATGAGTAGTGTCTAGGCCATGAGGTAGGTTGTTTCCAGCTAGACTGGCTTTGTGTTGAGCTTTGGAGATGAGCAGAAGTTCCCTTTTCCTCTCACAGACATTTCCGTGATAACACAAATGAAAATCATGTGATTGACTCTATTCCCAATCTGCATAGTTTTCCTCCACCATACAGGATCACCATGGAGCTTATTATAGAGAGATGATCTCTGTGAGAAACAACATTTTCCAGCCGTAGTATCTTTGAAACAGGCTGTTCCTCACTGGGTTTGGCCCATTCTCTTCCAGACTTTAAGTAAACAGAAAAAGTATATTACACCCTGTCAATCCCCCACAGTTTATGCAGAACTGTCCAAGTGAGCACAATCTCGCACATCATATTTTTGGGAAGAGCCATCTGTCATAAACAAAACGTGGCCATGTGCGGCTCACTACCATGCACTACAAAGTGGAATCCCAGAGCAGGATTTCTAATGACTCTGGTGCTTCAACCACCAGGTTGTGGGGCAGGCAAGTGGTGCAGGGTGAGGAGTAGCTGGTCCTCAGCCAGGAGCCCCAGGTAGCTGGATACTCTTTTGCCTGCAGATTACTATGATTATTCATATTTATGCACAAAATATAATCCTGCTGACTTAGCATCTTTTTTTCTGGAATTCATCTAGTTTTCCTAAAAGTTCAACTTGTGATTGAAATTGCAGATTCAGAGTCAGTCATGAGGATAAGCATGGCAAAGGAAGACATTGGGTCAGATGGTAACTGGACATAGCTGTGAATCTGGACTTAATGTACACAAATTTGACTGTAGTTGGCTTTATCTGTGGCTCTTTCAACCAGTAAATACATATGATTGAGTTTGTTCTACAAGTGTCCAGAAATTCAAACTTTTGTGAGGGCTGTGAACATGCTGAAATGATGGTTGCAGGTTGAACTGAAGTAAAAATTTGAAACTTTCAAAGAGGAACTTTCAGAGAACAGAGAAGTTGAAAATACTCATGGAGAAATATTGATGCAGTGTTTTGGAAAAGTAGAAATGCCTCATTGTTACAGTGTTGAGAAACACTGTAATGAAATATTGAATATAACACACTATATTAAACAACATGATGAAAACAGGAGTTGCTATAAGTCAAAACAAAGCAATATGGTAAACTCAAAAATGCATTTTTTTGTTTTGTCAGAACAAATCATTCCTACATTAGTGGCACAAATAAGAAAATCAAAGCAATTTGCTAAGACATTTTTCCCATAGAAATTGTCATTGAAATAGCCATGTTCCTACAAAATATTCCAGTTTCAATGAGGCTTCATTTTAAACATTAAATTGTTCTATCAAAAATGTTATCACTGGATTTACTCCACATAGATCATAGGTTATGAAGTTTATATTTCTATTTGATTTTGCTTTTGTATGATGTTCTGAGACAGGTTAGTGAAAGAAACTTGTATTAGTAAGCTTTTATAAAGTCAAGGGACAGATTTTTGAGCAGTTTAAACACACGAGATCATACCAGCAGAGTAATTTGCTTTGTGTTTTGAATTATTGTCATATAAAATTTAGCTTCAACACATCTGATACAGATAAAATATACAGTATTAAAAATATGTTTGGCATTCCACAGGGCCTGCTCTGTATTAAATATGAAGAATCAGCAGGGTGCTTAAGCATATTCTTATTTTGTCTATGAAAAATCTCTACTGAAGGCACTGAGATAACTCCAACACTGAAAGACAGTTGTGCTCTTAAGTGTCTCACTGAATCATGGTCATGCACTTTGGGAAGACACAACTGCTGCCCTTAAGGGGTTGACCCAAAGCTTATTGAAGTCAGTGAAAGTTTTCTGTTTAGTTCAGAGGTCTTTGGATTAGACCCAAAGAAGACAAGTAATGTACGAAAAAGGCAGAGGGGAAAGTTGATTTGTATTGCACTTGTTTATTTTATCCTCAGGAATATCTACAGCTGGGATCTACAGATAGTATCTCCCCATATTTCTTCCTCTCTAACAACATTTGTTGTTGATTTCTTCTAAGCTTTGTTGTAGGAGAACAGTGTTGTCTATTGGGAATTTAACCATTCCATTGAACATCAAGCCATCAAGCACCAGTAGGTTAAATAAAGTTGATAGCAACTTAAATCAGCCTTGAGGACGAGCACATGGATTCAAGTAGCAAAGTCAGTAAACCAGGAGCCGAACACTCGGTTCAAAGGTGTATGAACACAGGGTGGATTTATCACAGGATAAAGGGCAAAGGGTTTAAGGCAGTCATTCCTGAGACAGAGTAACTCTCTAGAAACATGAAAAGTAAAATTTAGTTTGGAACTCAGTCCCTCACACTGAGATCTATTGGGTAATAAAATCATCTCTCAAGGGAAGTGACTGGAGCTTCACTGTTTTGAGACATTAAACGATTGACTGGACAGAGTCTCAGAAAATACATTAGAGGGCACAATTCTACACTTATAAAGAGAAGCCAGGATTTCCTAATAGATCTCTTCTACCTCTCATATCATTTAGGTTTATCATTTAGTGATAAACATAAGCCTGACCTTACCAAGAGCAGAGGGGAAGGCAGCAGTTTCAGTTGTCTATGAGAACTAACCAGATTCCAAATCTTTTCTTTTCTTTTCTTTTCTTTTCTTTTCTTTTCTTTTCTTTTCTTTTCTTTTCTTTTCTTTTCTGTTCTTTTCTTTTCTTTTCTTTTCTTTTCTTTTCTTTTCAAGGTCCTGCAATTGTGATTGATTGGATGGTGAGTCATTTATGGTTTTGAAGGCAACCCATCTGAATACATTTACTGAAAGCAAATGACATTGTGAATTTTAAAGCAATGTAGAGGAGCCCAGAGCTTTGGATGAACGCCTGTTATTGTTAAAAATTCAATGAGAGAAAGGAAATAAATGAGTAGCCAAGACCAATGTGACCTATACTAGTATTCAAAGGGAAAAGGGTGCAAAAAGTCTGACTATAAAAATGATCCTGAAACTGACATATAGAAATGCTTATGTCTGCCAACTAAGAAACCAGATAGAGCTCTACATCGCTGTGTTTTTGCAGCAGGTTGCCTATTTTGGTGTCAGATGTGGATGTTAAAATAAATCCTATGTTATTTCTTAAGGTCTGCCCTGAAGATCAGCTGCCAGCCTCTGCAAACAGTTATGCGTGATCCCACCAGCACTTGTGAGACATGAGATAGCTTTGAAGTAGGGGCTATTTTGGTCTTTCAGACCTGGTCCATGACAGTCAGGAGCAAGGGTGGAGTAGCAAGACAGCTGCCTGAACTTGACTGTCTGAATACAGCCAGAAAACCCCAAAGTTACTGCAAAATGCTAGAGGCACCCACCTACAGGACTACAAGGGTGAACTGAAATCACCTAAGCGGATTAAGTACCCTCACTGCAAAAATAGCCCCAGAGAAGGTTTTGTAGTTGCATCATGGTTTTTGATCATCCGCATATTTCAAGCATAAGTCATCCATTAAATAAAGAAGATTTCTGGGGAAAAGCACAATTCAAATTAGGTTCATCTTCCCATATGATATTAGTGTCACTAAAATGCATGGGGACTAGGACAAGATCTCTCATGTTGGGACATGTTAAAATCTGAACTGCAATTTTCAGGAATTATTTCTTCTAACTTTATTTTGGAGGCAGGATTGGAGAGTAAATACACAGCTGGGCTTTACTGACACAGCCATCTTTACACTGCTGTCCCTCCTGTAGAAAAGGTATCATTCAGAAGCGCACAGCTCCACTCTAGATGATCACGTCAGATAACTTTCCACACTGAGCAACACCAAATGTTTAACATTTCTATATTGCATTTTGTGGCTGATAAATGATCTGTACCAGAGTAAAATAAATTACCTGCCTTGTCAACTTCTTGTAGGATTCTGGGTTTTTAGTATTTATGTGTCTCCAATTCTAAAATATTCCCATGCTCCACCAGACAGTGACAAGATGATGACTTCAATTTGACAGTAGATAAACAAGGAATACTGAGGTATCTTAAAGATACTCTTTGGCTTTGTAAGGCTCAATAACCTTTGGATGCTGGGCTGTTCTTTGGTATGAAGGTCTACCAGATTTTAAATCATTTTAGGGGTTCTCAGGTGCTTAGGGGACATTATTACGCTCCATAGTGTAAAAACATTCTTGCTAAACCAGGAAGTGTTTCACAGAGATGAGTAGTTTATATTCAGCAAGCTGCTACATGTGCTTTTTGTACTCAGTTTCAGTTGTTCAGTCACTGTTGTCAACACACACAATTATGCAATCACCATCATGTTTTCCTTGCTGACTCTGTCCTTGACTGCAATGTATAATACAACACCTCGCAGAGGTCCCAACCAAGCTAGTACTGCAGCCAAAAGCATTTGTGCTGTATCAGCTCAGTGATAATTAATCCCAACGAAAGGCCATGCTAATTAGCAGGCTGCTCAGCCCAGGCCACTGCATAACTCTGCTTCCAGGACCTCAGCTGCTGCTTTTGCATGATGGCAGGAGCTGTGCAGACAAAATGTACCCCATGGTGGGAACTAGCTCAGGTTTCTTCAGCACAGGTGAGCCTCAAACACTTACACCTTGGATGGTTTGCTCTATTTTGCACCACTTTTCACATCAGCTAAATAGTGTGGAGGATTCTTTCTAGCAAGACAAACTGTGTTTTTGAATCCGTGAGCAGAAATCACAACCATATTTTACCAAATGGCCATCAGAGGGCAAGTCCCCAAGGACTAACACGGACTAGGGTGGGAGGTAACAACATGAAGCAGAAGTAGGACTGAAGCACCCACAGGCAGCTCCACAGCTAATGGGTATCCAGCCCAGGGCAGAACATGCCACTTCTCCAGCTTCTGCTTCCTTTTATTTGAAAGCATTTCACCAGGGCTTGATCCAACTCTGGGTTTCCATTTGAGTTATACTTTTGGGGCCGGCAGGCACAGAGCCAGCCTCAAGGGATACTTGACTCATTTTGGCATCTGAAGACCAGACATGAAATACCTCATTGTCTAAAACATCACTAAGGTGCCTGTGATTGAGCAACTGAATCCCATCACAGATGCCCATATTTCTACCAGCACATTGGGGCAGTTTAATGTTTTTTTCAGGTCTGTGTTAAAAATGGGTAGAAAATCCCAAACAAAAGGAGTTTTGCTTTCAAACAGAAATGCTGACAGCATTTGAAACTTGGAATCCAGTGAATCAACAGTCATTGCTCCTTGGTGCACAGTGGGATTCATCTCCCCCATTTTAGCTGTCTACAATTTATAGTCTTGCTTAAGCTTTTTTCTAGGTTTCCTAAACAGAGAGAGGGACAAAGAGAGAGAGAGAAGCACTTCCAGGAAATGATTCATCTCCTCCTAAGATAGATGTCTGTAATATGTGGAATGAATCACAGCTGAAAGGGGATTATCCTTTTTCTTTGGCATAAAAGGGAACTAGATGACCTGCTGAAACCAGCTGAAGTACACAGTCCCACCATCAGGGACTTCAGCTGTGTTTTCTAGCTAAAGCCTGAAAAAATATGGAACTGCAAAAGCTAGCTAAAGGACTGATTGTGGCTTAATTCCGCTTTCCTAGAAAATAACTCTCAAGTAGACGTTGGTTTCGGTGGGAACAGATATAGGCCAACAAGGGCTGCTTTTGAAAAATATCCTGCATAATGGCCTGACTTTAGGGAAGAAAACCCTCACTGAAGCCTGTGGGGGCTGATGAGAGCTCAGTGTTTTTTTGTTTTTTTTTTAAAAAAACACAATCATTTACCTAGATGGTTAAATATGTATTTAGAAGTGCAACTTTAGCCACCTTTATTCAGAGACATCAGCCAGTGCTGTGAGGTCTGCAGAGAAAAATGACATGAGCATCTCTGTTCACTCCAGGGGTAGTGGAAGGGAGAGAAAGATGCCCACCTCCAGCACAGCAATAGATGCCAAGCTGGAAGACATCCAGCTCAGTGGCATGCAAGAAATATAATACGTGATTTCAATCCAAGCGTTTGGGTTTATTTGAGGAATCAATTAACAATAAGTGCAAACATCCATTTACAAAATGGTAGTGTAACAGACATATACACACAAGTTGTAATTGAAAACTGAAATAACACCAGGAGGAATAATCATTAAAGCAAAACAAAAACCATCTCCAAAAAGCCAAGAATAATATTTAATAAAATAAAATAATTCATCCATCTGCAGTTATATCCTTAGGGGTAGGCCACAGACTAACAAGCAAACAAATTTAGATAGAAATGAAAATAATGTTGTGAAGGCAATGGAAGGAACAAGGGAGAGATTTCTTTGCAGATTAGCTGCTTATGAACCAAAAGTATTTCAATTTGATCACTTGTTTGTAGGTACGTTTATCAGAGGATGGGGAATTCTATCATATGTTCCTACCATCCTGAAGAATAATTATTCTTCTCCTCTTCAGACATTTTACTATCACTATTTATTGGCACTGCCACAGAATTCAGGAGCTTTCATCAAAGATACCAGTGGTGGTCTCAAGAGCCTACTTTCTTTCCTTAAACTTAGGAATCCCAAAGGTTAATCAAATGCGGTTCTCTTCATCTTTGCTGTGAATGTGTATCATCTGAGGCACCAAAAAGCCCAGGTAACACAGCCACTTCGCAGCACCTAATGGGCACCTACCACCCCCAAGAAAGTCAAATGCCCTACAGACCTTGAGATGTGTTGGTCTCTAACTCAGTTCCCTTAATATTACTTTGTGTACTGGGATTTATAGTCTTTAATCATACATGTTCAATTTTTTTTAAATGGGAGGGAAAAACACTTCCATCTTCTGTAAATCTGGACATATGCTACATAGCCAAATAGGTCTCAGTGGAGGAAGTCTCAGAGGGCCTTATAATTAAAGTAGTGTTTTTGTGGGAGATGTTCATTGACTATCGACCACTGCACTTCCATTAGCTGTCTGCAGGTAGGCTAGCCTGCAAAACAGCCAGCCCGCTACCGCTTTCTGCTTTTATTTGGATCTTTTTCCTTTTCCCAAGAATGTCATTCATAGAAATTAAACTTCTGTTCTTATTGAAATGCATACAACCTGCAGGAGATATTTTTTTTATTCTATACCATATGAGTCAGAAATTGAAGATTTGCTAAAATCTTCAGCTGCATCTGATTAGTAATGCTTTTAATCCAGTATCCTTCCTCCAAGAGTTCCTCAAAGGAAGACATAAGAATCTCCTTTGAGCAACTATAGACTAATTTTGCCATATAAGCCTATCAGCAGTTAATGATTGTATACCCTAAAGTATAAGAATTTACATTACATTGTATTTCCATTACGCATCTATCCTCTGTGAGATAACTCAGAGAATTCCCAACTATATCTTTCTCCTGCTAAATTGCATGCCCAGTAATACTTTATAGTAGTGAGTTCCAGAGATCAATTAAACATTGTAGAAGGAAAAAAATGTCTTTGTTCACAATAATGAAAAATGTTTCTCCCTATTGCCCAGTATCTGACTCACTATGTCCTTATCAGACCTTTGCCATGGTCTATAGTCTAACTCTTCAACTGCATGGCTGTACTTAAACTCATTGAGGTACTTCACCACCTTTCCTAAGTAACTTTGTCATCTTCAAAACATGCCTCTTTCATTTTCCACAGTCCACTGCTTTCTTACAAGATGCATTAAATTAATTCCTCTTTTGCCAAGTCCTTCTTGAATGTTGTTTCATTAGAAGCCAGCTACTTGCTCTTTGGTGGCTTATGTGACTCCTAGTCACAGCTGAGGGGTGAGTGAGGGGTGCCCTGAGGCGGTCTGTCCATCTGTTCTCTATCATGTCACACTTTGGGCAATGTGCAAAGGGCTCCAGTAGAGTGGAGAAGTGTGTTTTTCCTTCATAAAAGCTAGGCACACAGAGTTTCAAATTGTTTCACCTGCTTTAACCAACTTATTTGGCCACTAACCTGTTCCTAAGAGTAGAATTTTCCTCCTGCTGTAATAGAATATGTCAGGTATTGCATAGCTCTGTTTTGTAATTAATCTCTTTTGACTGGTGGTTTAATTCTAGGTGTTGATCATCTTTAATTTCTGATGCCCTCCCTCTCAGATCTTTCTGTGATTTTTGTGTCTCTCCAGATATATATCCCTCCATGCTGCCAAGTAGTTGCAGTCCTAATGTCTCCTCTGATTGCTCAGCATTCAAGTTCCTCTCCCATTTGTGGAAGAATAAAGAGGGAGGGGAAAAAGGAGGAGAAAAGTCAAGCTATAGGATGTTGCACTGACCTCTGGCCCAGGCTGGCACCAGTTAATCCTCATACAGTCAGAGCAGGAGGAATGGAAGTTTTTTTAACAACCCTTGGCAAAGCCAACAGCGAGTAGGAAAAGCTGGGGGTCTGAGACATTGCTTTACCAAGTCACTGTAGGCATGGCAGGGACAGAAGCAATACTAAGGAGACATTCAGCTAGCATGGTATTTGGGCAGACAGCTTGAGAAAAAAGAGTGAAAACATGACACC
>VXBL01003296.1:14119-27837 GCA_013400195.1 Aramus guarauna
TTTTCTTACATCCATTAGTTCATTTGGAGCTGGGTCTCAAGCCAACAAGCGCTTCCATGTGCCAACTGGCCAAACTCCCTCAGTCTTTTCTAGAGTGATGGTCACCACCTGATCGTCATCACAGCCACTCTTAGCACTTCCTAATCCAGGCACCATTCATTGCTGTCTCATATCAAGACTGTCAATTCAGGAAATACATTGACTGAACAATCCCAGAACTGTAGTTTATCTTCCCCCCCTTTTTGTTTTTGGGGTTTGTTTGTTTGTTTGTTTGTTTCCCATGTAGTGACAGATTAGAGGTCTCTGTGCCTGAAGAGCACAAACCACCCTTCTTTCATCCCTCTCCATGGCTGCCGCCAGCTTGCAGAAATTATATTTTTTTCCTTTAGAGCCAGATGTGATTCATTTTGCAATGTCTAGATGAGTACAGTTCATGCATCTGCAGCTGACCCAGACTCCTTATGGTGTCTTTACCATCAAGAGTGAGTGATAGCTAGGCTTAGTGCAAATTACTTTAGCTGTGTCTTATATAACCATTTTAGGCAGACTTAAATAGTATATTAAAAGTCCTTTTGTCACTGCTAACTGTAAAGAGAGTTCATGGTGAGTAACTCCTTCACAGACATTTACATTTAGCCACATGACCGCCACCATAGGTGGACAACTTACATTTTGCACTACTGAACCTCATCAAATTTCTCTGAGTCACTATTTTCCATTGCATTAATAGTGTCCTCTAATTCCATGTAGCCAGCAGTTTTCATCAGTGTACTCCTGCTTTGTGTACATATTAAATCAGTTCAGTGAGATGAGAAATTCCACCAGTAGCTTCCCTCCCTGAGAACAATCAACCTCTCACTGAGACACAATGCAGTTTCCCATGCAGCCAGTTTATCAGTCATTTGTCAGTTCCTGCATCTCCTCTTTAATGAATAAATTGCTATACGGCAACATGCAAAATTCTTGACTGCAGCTGAGGCTTTTATTTTTCAAGGACTTTATTCTAAGACAAGAGGATAACAATTCCCTGTTCCTCCAGGTAGCTACAAAGCAGCAGTATTCATTGTCTGCAGAGCTGTTTCATATAAACAGGCAATTGATTATGTGTGTTTAACAGATGCCTTGTGATATCAATCCCATCCATGCATGTGTTTTATCTTCTATTTTTTCTCCTGTTGCATGATTCTTGGCTCTGTTTCACTGTACTGTAAGCATGCTCAAATCACTGCAAACAAAAATGGTATCAACAGGAGTGACAGTTGCACCTTGAGATCATCAGGGCTGAAGCACATATCACTGAGGCCACCTGGTGTACAGAGCAGAGCTGCAGTCCACTCTGCCTGCTCCTTCAGCATAGCCTATCATAGATGATTAAACAAAAAAAGCAGGAAAAAAAACCCTCACTGTGTTTAGTAAGAGCCTAGTTTGACTCCTCAAAGGCAGAGCTGAGGCTAGTTGTTCATGCTCTGCAGAGGAACGTGTGTGGTTGCACCGATGAGCCTTAAGACCAAGAGAGTTTATTGGTGTGGGAGGGAGCAGACCTATACAGCACACAGGGCACCACAGTAGAAAAAGCTCATTTTGCGAAATGGGTTGCGTTTGCTGCACTGCCGGCACCAGCTGGCCTAGAGACAAAGCACAGCAAGAGTGCATGGGGATGGGATCAGCCTTGCTCTGCCTCTTAGGTCCCACCTGTCCTCGTTTGAGACATGAAGAAAGCAACCCTTCCACGTAGGGTCTTTACATGATGTCCACTTCCCAGCACTGGTGGATAAATTTGAGTGTCATGTTTTTGGTTTTTTTGTTTTGTTTTGTTTTGTTTTTGTTTTTTTTCTTTTCTCCACCCCTCTTGAAAAGTATTTTGTCTGGCCACTTGGGTGTGAGAACAGACTCAGTAAAGAGAGAACAAATTGTGCCATGAAATTTTGATTTGGAATGATCACGTGTAACTTGAGCTTGAAAGGGTTTCTTTGCCCTTGGCTTATAAAAGTATTACAGATATTTGTAAGTGAATTTCAGGGGCCAGGACTAGATGACTCTTCAGACAGATGTGGCTTACAGGCCTCTCCGTGCCTCTCATGCCTATGTGCATGTGAAACTCCATGTACAGGGTCACATCCTGAGTGATGGTAGCACATCAGTGGTTTACTATTGCGTGACTGACACACAAATATTTCTGTAGACATCACAGCCATAGGACAGGCACAACCCTGCATGGGCCAGGAGATCCTTGGGTAAGAAGTTGAATTATGATATCATTTTGAGAGCTGGAGCTCATCAGGACCCATCCTTGGAACAACACCGAAGCCTCCACATGTAGCAGATCCAGCAGTCAGATCCCCCACTCTGGGTGGGTGGCAGAGTCCTCTGTGAACCAGCCTGGGCTGTTCTCCAGGCTGCCTTGGTGGTTGCTCACCCAGGGACTGTGCCACTCCCTCAGGAACCCGATGAGCCACAGCTTTTCCAGTGCTGCTCTGCAAATGCATGAAAAGTCACAGGGCTGGTCAGGGAGAGGAAATGGGCATCAGATACATGAGATTCTCCCTAATTGAACAAAAATTACTACAATCATGTTGCAAATTACTTGAAAAATAACCAGAGGCTTTAGAGAAGTAAGCCTACATAGAAACTTCATGGAAAAACCATGCAGTCTCCATGAATGTGGAGCGGATTATTTGCTAAATCAGAGTGCTGTACTTGTCACCCATCTGCTGCAGTCTGGCTTGTACAAAAAGTCCTGTCCATACATCTTCCATATGTTAGGAGGCAATCTGGATGTCTGAAAGTTAGTCATACAGATAAGAGAGAGACGCAGTGTCATCTCCAACTAGGGCATGACTGCTCTCTGCAATACATTCCACAGCAGAGATTTTTTTTTTTTCCTAATTTTTTTCTATTCAGTGGCCTAAAGGAAACCCAAGAGAAAATCATGAACAGGTCTACTAGAAAATATGTTCAGGATTTCCAGCTAGGCAAAAAAAAAAAGCATAATAACCTATTTCATTTCAGGTCAACTTGAAGGAATTTGTTCACTCCAAAAATAAACATCTTATGTCCAAAGAGTATTTAGGGATTTTTTATTATTATTATTTAACCTTTCTTTTCCTTTTCACTGTAGACAATTTTCAAATTTAAAAAAAAAATGTTTTGAAACAAAAGTCAAAATATTTCTGAAAAAACGCTTGACACAAATTGCTTTGGCATTTCCTGAACTGAAACATTTCATGTGGGAAAGCTTTTCAGTGTGAAATGCTTTCAAAAGTGGTGCCTTTTTTGGATAAAAGAATTTGCTAAAATGGACCTAGATACATAAACAGTTTGGGTCTCCCCCAGAACTCACTCTCCTTACTTCCATATGTTAATGCAAGGATACTAGAAAGTCCTCCATTTATACTGCAACTGCTGCACAGAAAATCTCATTGTTAAGAACTGCATTTCACCTGAATCTCTCTGGGTGGATTTTCTCATTCCCTTAGAATATCTTTATCAATTTCCCACCAGAGACACTTGCAAGCATCCCAAGTGACTACTAGCACAATAGACTTGTACACAGCTTTTTAGGGGCCAGACCCTCAACAAGTAGACAACATGTTAACAGCTTTTGCTCCCTTATGATCAGATGCTAGAAGAAAAATAAACAAGCAAAGAGAGTATCTCGTGCAGTGTCCCATCTGTATAGATTAATTTATATGATTATACCAGGCTCAGGGTACTTTTATACCCTGAGCCTCAGCTAGGGCTAGGTCTGGTCTGGAGGCAATGCTGAGTCAACCTGAGCTGTTATTGCAACTGTGCAGTGACAGCCAACGTAGGTGTGTTTGTGGGTAGAGTTGGGTTTTGTGTGTCTGTCATTGTGTGCAGCCATTTGCTGCAGAAAATTAATAACAGAGCCACCAAAGATAAATCAACCATAATATCCTAGTCATTATTAAAGGGACTAACACCATAGAAGCCATCATGCATCAGGAAGTAGAATTCAAAATTAGAGAATTTAGGTAGACAAGACACCAGTTAGGCCATCCAGGTAATTTTCTTGCTCTTGTAAGAGTTATCACCAGAATATTTGCTGATGTTCTGTTTTGCCTGGCTTAAACTCTTTCTTTTCATGGATTTCAAATTATTCCACACCCCATAGGTCTCTTTCTCAGAAAATTTTCCTGTAAGATCAGCCCAAATTTCATATTTTCTCTGTCTTAATTGAATCCTCTTGCTGCTAGCTTTACCCTGGGTATCATGCCAAATAACTGCTGTTCTTCTTATGTGTTAACAATCTCTTAAAGTTTGGCTTTTCGTAACTCCCCTTAATTGCCTCTTCCACTGTATGCATGTAGATATGATTCTTTTAATTCTCCCTATAAGCCCATGCCTCCGGCCTTCTGATCAGAGGAGAGCAACTAAAATGAAGCGATTCTGCTCCTCAACAACTTGCTGGCAATACAGAGCTATTAATCAAATGCAGTTTTCCAGCTGCAGTTGAATCATATATAAACGGAGACAGACTGTGCAGGTCAGAGCTGCAGTGATTTATTTTGGCATACTCACCTATCTTTACACTTCTAGAAATTAGATGTCTAATCTACATTAGGCATCTGTCTTTCTTTTTCAAACACATGAGAGGGAGATACAAAGTTCTGAATGTCTTGCAGGCAGCTTTGAACCATCCTCTAAGGCAAGGACATTTCTCCATTTAGGAAAGTTGGGTGAGTCACTTGGGCACAAGTCAAAGATGCTGACATTTAGAGGTACATAGGTAGATGCCCATATTTGAGTTGGATGTCTACAAGCCCTGTCAAAAGAGGTTTTCTTGGTTAAGTCAATGAAGCCTAGAGAGGGATTTAGCTGACAAAGCATAGGTGTCTACTCTTGGAAGAGCAGAACTGGTGTCTGTTATCCCCTCAGTGCATTGCCTAGGTGGCTACTGACTGCAATAGGAGCTGGGATGTACGTGGGTGAATTCTTACATTTTGGTGTTTTACTGTGCAAGCTGAATTCCACTATATGTAGCTAATTTTCAGACACCCAATACTGGGAGAGACATATCCTCTCGTGACTGCTTTTCCAGCTTCAGAGCCAACAAAGGGTCTCCCTCTACCTGTTGAGAAATGCTTTGTTCCAAATGCCAGTCCAACTATGTTTCCATCTTTATTTCCAGTTTTATAGGTTAAGTTCTGCTCTTGGTAATGTTGTCAAATGTTGTCCCACGTTGTCAAAGAAAAATTTGCGTTCGTTCAGGTTTAATTTAGGGATTCTTGTATCTCAAAGAGTTTTAATTTACATTTATCAGGATGTAAGAACTAAATCTAGTAACTATTCTGCAGAATAAAAATTTGAGTTCATTAAGGATTGCTTTGTATTGAAACTTTCCTAATCATGTGAGACTATTTGTCTCGGGGAGACCATAACACTGGTGTTTCCAGGATGTAAAAAAATCTGATCCTTTAATTAAGGGAGTATTCAGAGGAAAAAAAGTAATAGTTCTTTCTGCTTCCTTACAGTTGTATAAGCCATGCTCTCAGAGTCCAAGCTTTTTTAATGATGGTTGATGGTTTCCTTTCTCATCTGATCAACCTGAAACACTTAAATGGTGCTTGATTTTCAGAAGATATTCACATATTTTCTGCTGAAAATCAGGCTGTTCTTATGAAAGGTGCAATATAAGTCTATTTATATTAGTGTTACTTGGCATAGTTCATGGAGTTACTCAAACTTTATCCCAATTTATGACCCTTGAAGAACCAATTTTTTTTTCTCTCTGATCTGTAGTAGGGCTCCTGTGAGGTTGTGAGAGGGGAGATATTCCAACCAGGCAAAGACACATTTGAATTTCAGAGCCCTTAGGAACAGACAGCCTTGTCTGTTGGTAAAAGGGCAATGAAAATATGGAGTCTCCTGACTGAATAGAAATAATTTCAAAACTGAGATTTATTATAATCATCATCATCTATTGCTATAAACAGTTTCCCTTAACCTAGTCCAGGCATTGCCATTATTTCAGCTGGAATGACAGGAGTTGGGTAGCTTTGCTCCTGAGAAACAAGAACCCAGTTATTCAAATAAAATCTCAGAGTCTTGCAGAGATGCACTAGGTTCTACCCCAAGATGTAGACAGGAGAGTTTTTTCTTAATTAGGTCATTGCCCATCTATTTATTTTGGGCGTCTAAGTTTCTGGCTGCCTCCCTTTTATCACAGACATAGGTCTGTGTTGGCTGAGCAGGTCTTGTGACAGTGACACAGCAGAGTACCACATTGCTCCCATGAAAAGCCCCCACCCCAGGTAGGTGTCAGAAAGTATGGAGCTCAGCGTTTTTGTTTCACGGGGGTGTTGAGTGAAGTTTTGGAGTTGAGTTGAGTTGAGTTGAGTTGAGTTGAGTTGAGTGGAGTGGAGTGGAGTTGAGTTGAGTTGAGTTGAGTTGAGTTGAGTTGAGTTGAGTTGAGAAGTGTGTTGTTTTGTTTTCCTCCTTGCCTGGCACTGAATCCCAAACATTTCTCTTGGACCATCTAGCTATGGTGACCCAGTCTGAAATACAGGAGTTTCTTCAGCAAGTGTCAACAAACAGACCATCAAGGCAGTGCCCATGGTTGCTGAGTCCCCCTCCTTGTAGTGTCTTAAAGTGTTTGTCTTAAAGTCAACACATTGCTGCAATCAAACCCCATAACAAAGAGAAACATGGTGGATTTGATGGACTTTGGGCAAAGATAGCAAAACTTTCTTGTCTTGACTGGGAATCCTAAAAGGTTCTCTTATCTCCAGCTTGCTAAAAGATGCCCAAAACTCATATATATTTTTGGAATAATTAGCTTAGGTTTTTGACACTGTTAATTGTGTCAGCTTCCTGGTCCTTCGTTCTCACAGAATCAAAGAATCATTTTGGTTGGAAAAGACCTTTAAGATCATCAAGTACAACTGTTACCCTAACAATGCCAAGTTCAACCACTAAATTCAGCCTGTGCCTCCTCTGGGAGTATTTTCTAATGCTATAATTATACAATATCACAGCATTTTCTAATGCTATAATTATACAATATCACCCTCATTATCGCTAAAAGGTAATAGATATGGAGCCTGGGCTTAGAGAGGAGCATCGTGATCATCTAGTTTGACTTCCTTTATACTAACAGCAGTGCAACTTTCATTTGAGTTATAAGATCTCCACCTAAATCTTTTTTACAGATGGAGAAGCCACTGTAGCCTTGCACTGTAGCCTTTCTGCCTTCATGGTTACAAATTTGACCATTTTTTCTTCCTAACATAAATTTGTCTGATTTCAGCTTCTGATACTGGGTGACTCTTCCAGTACAGGCATCTCTTAACTTTTGCCTAGGTAAATGGCTGGATATTCTAAAACTCACTACAGTACAAATAATAAATAGTAACCTAAGTAGTATAATTCTGATTTGACACTGCTGTGATTTGCCTGAGACTTTATAAGTTCATGCACATTCTGAAGAGAAAACCACAATAACAGATAAGTCCATATTAAGCACAAACCTAAATAACCTAAATTCTCAGAGCACTTTTCATTAGCATTTGAAGCAGTACCTGGAAATGAGGCCATTTATTTGATCTCAGATTTCATTTATCAGGTCTTTCCTTTAGGCATTGCTACTTGTGATTCCTTTAAATTAAGGTCAACACTGAATGTTTTGGTAATGTTAAAGAAGGGCCAGAACTGATGGTCTGTCTGATTCCTAGACATTAAATAATCATTCTTAAGGCACACAGGGTTTTGTAGGAAGTGCTAGACCTGCATCATACCTGGACATCTTTGACTCCCTATCTACATATCAAATTATAAATGCATTGTCAGTCTTCGATGAAAACTCTGTATCCATAGTAAAATGTCTTAATTGTCCTACCACCACGCCCCAACTGAGATTCAAGTCCACTGATGCTGGTCTGCTTAGGACACAGGAATGGATTTGAACACATGCCTTTTCAGGAACATCATTAGATGGGAATGATCTTGGTTGGTGTTTTATTTTGTTTATTTCTTTTGGAGACAAATAGATCAGAGCATTCGGTTTAGGAAAAACAAGCCCATCCTGCAAAGTTAGTGAACAAGTATGAGAGATTGATGCTGATGTTCTCCAAGTGCTGAAATTCATTTTGCAGAGTTTGTCATTTTTCTAATTGAAAAAGCTGTCTCTGCAACATTTAGCAACTAAAAATATCAAGTGATGAAGCACAAGGAAGGGGAAAAAATAAAGAGCCAAGCACTCAGCAGCAGACATCTGCCTCCCTGAGTTCCAGGCCTTACAGCAAGGGCACAGAGAAATGGAGCACTGAAACATGTCCATCAGCACATCTCCAGGAGCAATGCATCCTGGAGTGAGGCGTGCATTTTTTCAGTGAAGGAAAACAAGTGAAATCTTAGAATCAGCAATTGACTATAGGTGTGTGAATAAAGGTTTTCTTAACACCAATATTAATTCTGCATCCAAATAATAGGCAGCTGGATTTGAGAGTACAGATGTTGAATAAAGCTAAGTTCAGCCTCAAAAACTGAATTCTGCCTCTATGCCTCCTCCCTCTGGCTCCATCTCTTATTTTGTGGCAAAATTTGTGGGCAAACAAATCTGGGAATCAGGTTATCAATTCACCTCTGCAGAATAAGAAACATCAGGTTCCAAATCTTCAAAAGTCAGCCTCAAAACCAGCTGAAGTCACAAAATGGAGTTAGTGATTGCTTTTTCACTACTAGGTCTGGGGTATGACGGAATAGGGGTCTTGCATTTATTTATTTGGATGTTGGTTTGGGTTTTCTTGATGCTTTTTTTCATGTGTGTGGCAAAAGGATCTGCTTAAGGAAAGCTTAAGCACCAATATTTCTCATTAAGAAAAAGTCTACTTGAATCAGCACAGGGATGTGAACACAAGTTTCCCAAACTTCAGGGCTGAGGTTCTGTTAGCTACTCTGAACTCTTTTTTACACCCATTACTATTATGACAAATTTGGAAATCTGTCCAATTCATTCTGGTGTAGGTTTGCCAAAAATTTCTGAAACTTTATATTTCTTATGAAACAGCATTTTTACCTTCTGGTGAAGTTGGTAGTCAAGAAATAAGTAAGTTTCTTATTTACCTCACTGACAAAAGTCAATAACTTAGCAATGAAAATCATATTTAAAGAATCTTAAAAGTTCAGGTGATGCCAAAAATATTCCAGCATATAAAAGTAACAATAATTGTGTTTGCCTCTGTCTGATCTGATTGTCCATCGTACCTTGCAGAGTAGAAATACTTCCTGTATCCACATATTTTTAATACTACCCTAATTTTAACCATGTAAAAGCTGAGGATTAATCTTAACTACTTGAGCTCTTTTTGTAGCAGGTGTAGAGAAAGACTGTCAAAAGAATCAAGCAGAGCATGTGGGACAGTTGTCCAAGATTAATAATGCAATTAATCAGAAGATAATTTTCTGTTGCTTAAAAAATGAGTCAAGACACTTAGCAAACATTAAAACATCTACATTTTACATGACTAAACCGAGGCCACAGAAACCCTACTCTTTGGATCTCAAATTGCTCTTAGCAGTTTTTGTAAGCTGGCACTGCATTTCAATGGGTTTTAAAGTGAGAAATGCAACTGCGATGCTTCACCAGTATCAACACAAAGCACAAAACACTGACTACTAAGAAGGCCTTGGCAGCATTTCTGTAAACAGACACTTCAATACATGGAGAAGCAAAGGAAATCAAAGTCTAAAAGGAGGTATGATTTATCTCCTGACATTAATGATCTAAGACAGGATGACCTCAAAATTTCCAGATAAATTTGACAGATAACAAACTCATGCACAGAAAAAGGCATCATTCCCTAACTGTAGGTAGAAACTGGAGCTGAGGACATTGCATCCAACAGAAAAGTAGTATACCTGAGACATACCAATGTAAGCATTCTGCCCAGCCAAAGGGGATTCTGTAGGAATTCAGGAAAACACATTATCCCCATAGGGCTTCACTGAACATTTGCCCCATCCCAGCCACAGCCACTGAATTCAGTAATTTGCATCATCTCCTTCATCTCTGCTCTTCTCCCATGCAATTTCACCAGGCATCTCAATGTCACCTCACACACAAAAAACAATCTCTGCAAAATTTTCCAAGAGGATTTAGAGACAGAGAAGCCCACATAACATCATTAATCACAAAGGTATATAAAAGCACTACATCATAAAAGCCCCTTTCCACTTCTGTTAAGTCTGGCCAGGTTCCTTAGCCCATTCCAAATGATGCTTCTTCTCAGTACTGGAAATAATGATAATAAGGCTTCCTTTCCCCTTGAATACCTGAATTTTGACCAAAATGCCCAAATTTGTCTGAAAAATACAAGAATGTCCAAAGTGCTCTCTGCACTATCTTCTTCCCTTGTCAGTGCCACTGGGGTCCTTACTCCACTTTATGTCCCTCTACCCTGACCCACCACACTGTCCTGTCCGCACACTCCCTGGCCCACAGAAGAGACCTCAGCTCAGGATTCTCCACTCAACAGAGCAACTCAGTTCCATTGTTCCCAACAGCATCTTCTGTTGTGGAAGATCCTGTCCAGCCTCCAAAGCCCTGCCTGGACCATTGATCTGATCCAGTGGGATTGTCTTTATAGACCAAGACAGCACTTGCCACATAAATGCTTTGCCTTTCTGCCACTAAAGCAGAATTTAGAGAACAAATTCAGTCTAACTACACAGTGATTAGCTTTGCATTTACTTTAGCCTCCTTAAAGAGATGATTTCCCACAGTATGTGTCAGCCACTGCTCATTAACCGCTGATAAGAAAGATGGGGAATGCTTCAGGAAGTGGACACCGTAATGAAAAAGAAGGAGAGTAGGAAACAAGTCAGCATGGAAATCGGCATGCCTGGGACTTTGGCCACAAAAATAATATTTTCCCTTCATCCTCTGTGGTTACTAATATTTTGTATCCTTAATTTATTCCCTCTGCTATGCTCACTAAAATTGGGCAATAGCAGAAAGTTTAATGCAAACTGAGTAACTAATCCCTCAGAAAACCACCTGACAGGTGGATTGGCAAGAGTCGTATCTGCACAGGGATGGATCTGTGGTCCTGTTCTCCTGCACCCACTGCTGCTCCCATCATCAGTTCCCAGCTGTGAACAAGCCAGTGCTGCTCCCAGTCCAGGGCTTGCACCAAGGTTTTGCAGGGAGCAGCATGGCTTGGCTCAGCACTTGCTCCTGTGATCTAGAGCCAACACCATCACTCGCCTGAGGATCAAGGCTGGAAAAGAGCGTAGGAGTTGTCACACTGGATCAATTCAATGGTCCACCGAGCCAGCCATCAGTTTATGAAAACGGTTGTTAACAGGTGCTTCAAACTGCAACAGGCTGTGATGCAGCTGCCTGCCCACAGGAAGGTTTTCCAGTCCCAGGTAGTTGTGGGCTGGTTTGTGCCCTGTAATGTGAAATTTTAGCATCCTCTCTAAGAGATAAAATGTCCCAGAACCTCACCCAGGTTGGCCTGGGCTATACGATTGCTTTCAATCTATGGGGTTTGTGTCCGACCTGAGAGCACCCCCAATCCAGCTGCAGATGTCCCCACTGCACATGTAAACCTCAAATTTCTGCTGTCTGCTGTGTAGAGTGAATAATGCGTTGTGCACAATGACACATTGCTGTCACTCTTGGCTTCTGTTTATTTTTCTGATTTCTGATGGCCATGGGCTACACAGGGTGATGAGCCCTGTTGTACCCTGAGGTAGGTCTTTCCAACCTATTGGCAGCAATGATAGCTTGAATATCACAAGTTAATCCTGCGCTAGATACAACAAATCCATTACATGCATTTGAAAATGTGCTGTCTTCACATTGCATCACCTTCCCCCTGTTCACAGGACTATAAGAAAATAGTTAATCCTAAGCTCCTATAAGAAATCACAATAAAAGTAAAAGACTCCAAAATCTCTGAAACCTCATAGAAGACTCAGACCCCAGTTTTAGCCCATTTTGGGGGATAAAAATGAGAGAAAAGGAGTATTTTCTCCTCTCTAATGTGTCTAATCCACAGCTGAGATGCCATCACAGAATTTGCTTGTATTGTTTTTCAGTGTGGACATCAGATTCATCACCTGAAGTTCGCGATCGTATCCTAGCAAAGCTAATGTCCCTTCTGTTTCTGGAAATCAATGACACTGTCATTAAAATGTGTAATAGAAAATAGCATCAAGAAACCTGCAGACTTGGCAGCGCTGCCGGTGCTGTACAGAGCCCCAAAAGCTAACAATGGCCATGGCTTTGAAATACTGCTGATTCTTCCATTTCCCATTTCCCCCTGTCCCAGTGGTGTCATTTGGAAATACATTACAGCTGAAAGACTTTGGGATGTTTTAATTACATGTGACTAAAACTTGCTGTTGTTAGAATTAGTGCACCTATGTTTACGATTTATAGGTCTCCGTTTTGACACTAGTGAGGTCATAAATAACATGAAATGGGCCCTTTAGTATTAGAAAATTCAGCGCTCCTCTCTAAGCCTTGACATACACACACACACACTCCGAAACCCTCATACAGTTTGTGGTGAGCATGGTATGAAATACAACATAACGGCACGGGGTGGGGGATAGGAGCACGGTAATAAATAATTTATCTGCAGAGTATGAATGTTGAACCTTTGGGCAAGGACTTCCCGTTGTTCCATGGGGGTGGGAGGACTTGCTGCACTGTGGGTTGATGTGGATGCTTAATGGGTGATTATTTCCATAGTGCATGGACTCCACTTGCACCTATATCTCAGAGAAGCGTGTTACAGGGACCTCCTATTTCAAATGTGCTGATGTTGATGGTATATTGGACAAGGAAGCGTGCATGTAGTATGGGATCATGCAAGGTAATGGAGAAGTGGGTCCTGTGCTCTTTTCCTGACTTGCATCCCTCTGGCAAAGGAGCTTGGAGAAAAAAATATAATGAAAGCTTATTTTTCAAATCACTGATGTCTGGGGAGGATTTCACATGATGGGTAATCTTCAGTGCTAGAATATCCACACCACCCCCAAACTCAGCTGATCTATAGGGGCAGGATGGGGAAAAAGCCTTACCTAGCTCAGGATAGAGGTACAAAAGCTGTGTGTCAGAGAGGATTTTATCTCTGCGGGTGGTCTGGGATTACTGTCAGGTAAATGCTTTCAGATCTTTCCATTATGGGCACTAGAGAAGGGCAAAGTTTTAACATGATAAGAGTAGCACTCCAGAAGTACACCTTAGAAAATAATCATGTGAATTTTGACCTATTTATGCTTTTAGGGGAGATGGTAAACAGTTTATATTCTGACTCTTGCTGTTCTCTCATTTGTTACCTAAGTAATTTCTGCATGTGGAAGCCTTTATGTGGTTCCTGAGAAAATCACTTTAATAATTTAGTGTCTGGAATTCAAACTTTAAATGGACATTTTTATCTTGACACACAGCTTTTCCCAAGCTATTGTCTGTGTTCACCAGTGAACATGAGCTTGAGAATAAGGTGTGAGAACCTGAATTCAACATTTTATTTCAGTGCTTGTAATATTTTCTGTCATTTTCTAGAATAGTTGCTATATTTGCTTATTAGGAAAAAAATAGCTCCTATTAAAACAACAATGAAATAAAGACAAAAAGACATTCATGAAAGGTCCATTTGCAAGAGGGAATAATAATTTAGCTAGTCAGGTTGAACAGGTGATGAAAAAGAACTGGTTTTCACACAAATTAGTCTCAGAGCAGC
>VXBL01003297.1:0-15550 GCA_013400195.1 Aramus guarauna
GGCTGGGGCTAAACCATGTCACTATTGTATCCAACTACTGTAACTGGGGCTTAACACGTAACATCAGCCGTCAGTTGCTTTTGCAAGATAATGATATTTTTCCTTCAAACACTGAGATTCTCTCTGAGAAAACAATGTTGTCTGCTAGACAAAATGTCATATAGAATAATCCTTTTCAGTGAAGGAAGTGTATGTGAGAGAAAGACATAAGAAACACTACTGAAAGAAAAGACTATAGCATGACAGTGACTAAATGTATGCATATGTATACACGCACATACACACACACACGTATATATACATACATACATATATAAACAACTCTGGGGATTGGTGCTGCTACAGAGGGAGTCTGAGCTACAGACAAAGAAACCCATTACCCAACTATATTCACATCCAAGGAATAATGCCTACTTTTACACTTCTGCCAACAAGTATTTTGATGCTGCAGAGAGAAGGTAGAAATCTACCAATTACTTTGAGACAAGCCCTATCTAATCATAGAAGGCTAAGGTGGATACATCAGAAAAGGGAAAAAAGAAAGAAAAAAAAGAAGAAAAAAAAAAGAAGAAAAAAAGAAAAAAAGAAAAAAAAAAAGAAAAAGAGGTAGAGATAGTCTCTTCCTGCTGAGGTCCAAAATAGTGCAATTTTCCAAGGTCAATTGTAATGCAAATTATTGTATAATCACAGAGGATCTTTAAAATCGTTACTTAACAATATAACTTAAACTTTTTTCATCGTGAGTGATGCAAGGTATTTGATTATAGCATTTTTCATTTGTGAACTTTGTTAGTGATTAATGGTTACAAAATTATACAACTCATTTAAGAATAATTCACTGATTTCATTTTATGACACAGTGAAATATATTTAATAGATCACAGTGCTGTTGCATAAAAGTCTTTGTCAAAAAAAAACCCAAACCCTTGTATGATTTAACAATAAAAGAGGAAAGTTTCTGGATTGACTAATCACCACAGAAAGCCATAGTTTTCTTAACTGCAAAGTAAATGATTTGTAAAACGTTACTTTTATACTTGGTGTTATGAGAAACTACATTCCCTCAAACAGCTATACAATCTTTGGATCTAACATTTTCAGTTAACCATATTGTTTATTGGTCTTATTTTTACTATGTGGAAATTCAAAGAGTGATACACATAGCTGAACCCAGTTATGAATGGGCAGTACAAGCAAATACAAGTCATGGGTTTCTAGGTATCCAATCGTGTACAATTGTATGTCCACTGTGGTAAGAAAGAGGAGTGCATAATCACTAATTAAAGACTAAACATAACTTGTATCAGCTATAAAATTAAGATATAGATACTCTAAATAAAATTGACCTAAGCCATAGAAAATAGCCTTCTTTTTTTTTTTTAATTCTTTCACTGGAACACAAACAAGTTTTATTTCAATCTTTCCCTAACACATTCACACGTTGCATATTGTTGTACAGAAAGCCGGTGAGAGGGAGAAGGTAAAGAAAAAGGGGACATATGGAGACAATGACCTCTGAATCAGTGAGTTCCACAACAGGCAAGAATGAAGATTAAATCCTTCTCAGGAAGGCTAAAATTAGAGCTAAGTGGTGGCTGGCAAAACCAGCATATGAATATTCACTTAAGTTTGAAAGAATCAGGGTAGGTTGTTCTCAAAGTAGGTTCATCATTACAGGTAAGCGGAGAAAGTTTTAATGTTGAAACAAATCAGTATGTGAAGAAGAAAATTTATTTCATTTAACCTACTATTTTGCATTAGGTCTTCAGGAATTGCAGTGGAAAAAGAAGCAGAAATCTCTATTTTCTTAGTTTTGTGCACGTCTATGTTGCTTTAATAAAATAAAGGAAAAATAAATGAGATAGATAGGATGTGTAAGGATATACTTTTGTCTATTGAAATGTCCAGATCTGGAAGAAGGATAGCCAAGTATCCTCAGTTTCCTGTCAGACCTAGAAACTTGCTGTAGCTGTAGCCAAATTAAAACACTCACCTTAAAATACAATCTATATCACTGCGTAGAAATATGTCACAGATAATCAGGGACATTTTCCTTTCAATGTCATGCAGAATTTTGCTCAATTGTCCTATTAAATATTCACACATTCCAGTTGCTTTTTTCTGATATACACCATACATAAAAGACATTGAGAACCACATCAAGATGCTTCACCTACTTTTTAAACTTATTAGCTATATAGTAGTTTTTAAAAGTAGGGGAAGCATTTTGCCATGGCTTTCAACACTTTTGTGTTCTTAGTGTAAAATATGTTTCTTCTAAATCCTCTTTTAAAGTCAAATGTTGATCGACAGTATTATGCAGTATCAAATAACTATTTTATAGTAATTTTCATAAGAAGTTTTTCTTGTTTAATTACTACAATTCACTAATCTATTTTTTCCAATTAGTTATAAGCTAACACAACTGATATTTCAAACTTTAATTACTAATGAATAATTTACTCATTTAAAATAATATTAATATAATTTAGAGAACAAATCTTTATCTTCATTAATGCCTTACAGAGAATCTTTTGCAGAAACTTTTTACAAAGCAGAATTAAATTATTAGCCTAAAAATGCATCTATAAAGGCAGAAATTTCCTAGAGAAGTTTAACCAAAAATGATCAAACATTGCATCGTTTGTTCTTAATAGCTAGTTATGTAATGTGAAGTTTGTCAATTGCTTATATTCCTCCCTGAAAGTTCACAATTGTCAGAGAAGTGACAACACAGAACTCTTACACATTTATTTTTACTACTATGCAACTAACTTTATACACTAGCAAAATGCAGTAACAGGTACTATTAGCAAGCACAAGAGTGTGAGTCTATAATAACCTCTTACATTTAAGAGAACTTTTCTTCTCATGAAAGATCCCAATCACTTCTACATTCCCTGCTTAGACTATAAAAAAAAATTCTTGAATGATGAGTCGATGTGTACAGGCCAGATTCGCAGAAGAGATCAACTTATCAGTACTGGATAGATAATAACACCTATTATCATACCATCTCTGACAGATATGACCTAGATTGAAAATTGGGTAGAAAAATCCAGAATGGTCTATTCACAACAGTAAACAGCTCCACATTACAGCAGAAGAACAAATATAAGGACTTTGGGCTGAGCTTTGTGTTGCTCAGTCTAATTTTGCAAACAAAGTTGTTATACTCATGTAAATGTCCAGTCTGTGGATAATTCTGCAATTGCCCATAACTGTAAAAGATGAAAAGTGGAAAAACATTGAAAGGACACAGTATCCTTATCTCCTGCTTAATCAGTGTAGACAAGTAATTTCTGAAAACGTGATGTCTTCTGGAATGTGTCAAATATCTCCATACTTCATTTTTCTCACCATGGCAAAAATCAGTATTTTGTGAAAAGCCTGGATTCTAAAGCTCCTCAGAATGACAGAGAAACGTTTGAGGCAAACAGCAAGAAATTTTATGCAAATTAGGCACAGAATTATTGAGAAGATTTTGGGATGTGTTCTGTTTAAAAGAGAAAAGAAGAAAGCAATTACAGCATTTCCCTTGAAATAAACCTGATGTTACGAATTCTCCTAATTTCATTGAAAATCCTCTAACTGGCCAAAAATTAAAACTTACACATCCTGATTTCTTCTTACCTGAGGTGCAGAGTATTTTGGATTTATGTCATCTTTGTTAGAGGTATCTATGGGACAGTATCCATGACACAGAATTTTGATAGTAGTGTCATCACAGAACGTTACACTGGAATGGTAGTCTGGAACACTTTAATAATACTGCAAAAGTAATATTGATCAAACTAAGAGAAACTTCCCTCTAACTAACTCTAAAGTTCTAGACTTGCTCAACTCGTCTCCATCAAAGCAAAGTATAATTCAGCAAGGTATGATGAGATACTAATAAAGTGATAATATAAAGTTAGAAAAATTTGCTGATACTGCACTGAATCAGCAACTGTTAAAAGCACACATTTAATATATATCACGAACACACCAAATTTCAAGGAAAACAGGAATTTATGTCTAAATGTTAATAAACCAGTGTCTTGTGTGAATCCATACATTATAAAGTAAGAAAACAACTTTGAGAAATAATGAAATGTATTCAATCTCTGCAGCATTCTGCAGGACCACCGAGAAGCATAATCATGGAAGAACACCAGCAAATACTTAAGATCCATAAATTTTAAACTAGCAATGGAGAGGATATTACAGCTGAAAAAAAGCAACTGTAAAACATATCTGATCAGAAAAAAAAGGCCAAACGTACTGGCTGCCAGGCCAACTTGTCTTCCTGCCGCACTTGCAGTTTACAGGATTACTCGGAAGTGTTTTAGAAGACATAATGCATCATGCTTCTTACAGATTTATACAGTTTGCAAATTAACTTTTTATTTCCAATTTATCTAAGAACTCAACAGTGAATCTGGCTGTTGCTCTTTGGCCAAACTTACTCACATCACTAGCAGTTCCTACAAGATGAAAGAAAAAAATAGGAACCAATTCTTGTGTGATAACCTGTTTGCAGTGTGTTCTTCTGTGTTTCTTCCAACAAATGGGATGCTCAGAAGGACCAGGGATCTGATACACATAAAATTATTTAAGGGGGAAATAGTGCACAACTAGCACTTTGAAGAGACCTTGAGTTTTACATTCACCAGCCTCCAGGCTTTGTTTACAATGCAAAAAATACCTTATGAAAACTTATTCTCTATACTCAGCATGTTATCCTTTCCCTTGCTCCCAAGGTTGTTCTGCACCAAGTAGGATTTGCTTCTCATCTTCCAGTTGAAGATTTATCTAATTGCCTCCCTGTTCCCATCCTAGTTTCCTGCCACACTTCATTCATAGAAGGTACAAATAACCTTCCCTTGCCTCACTAATCCTTGTCACCTTCTCCTATCCTTTCTCTTTCATACTGACCTCTGTCCCCCTAGATGGAGACAAAATTATAGATGGTTGTTTCATACCTCGAAAGGCATAATTCCATACCTTTGTAAGCCCAGTATGGAAACATTTGGGTTTTGTAGTGTTTAGGCACACATTTCTCAGATGTCCTAATTTAGATTGTAAATCTTTTGTAGAAAAGTCTGGCATTGTTTTGTAAACTGTTGTCTGTTCCTGCTGTGCTGCACAAATGAAAAGAATCTTGCAAAAGCTGTAGGCTACAGAGAGCTCTGCAGATAAAATTTAATATGTTGATTATTTTGTGACTTCATATTTTTATCAAGTTGGATTATATCTTTTTTTTTTTTTNCTCTCCCTATATCAGAAGGTTTCACTGTTTTGCCTCTGTAGAAGTATCTGTGAGACAAATGGTGTAATAGTGATATTCAGCATGTTCAGTAACAAAGATTCCTCACAACTACACCTCTTCAAAACATGTAGCAGTTGAGGAAAAGCTTTCAGAAATTGCCTCCCTAGTACCTTTCAAGAATAAGATTAAGCTATCAGTTACTCCACAATAGTATTAGAAATAAATTAACTTTGCCTTTGTGTTATTTTATTTTAAAGGTAGTATTTTCCTGTAATATATTTGATGTGAGATGTTTGATTTAAAATAATTGATTTTCTGACACTTTTTCAAACGAGTAAGCCAGGATAAAGCACTGTATTTCTTCACTGTAGACCTGATACTATGGTTCTTTCTGTGACGCTTTGGTAAATTCATTAAAAAATTAAATTTAAATGGGTCACTTTTTTTGTGCGTGTGTGTGTGACTCTACCTTAGAAAAGCTATTCAGTTCTTGATTTAGTATTATACTTGTATTTGTAAAAAAATTTCAAGACAGAATCATAGAATGGTTTGGGTTGGAAGGGACCATCAAAGATCATCTAATCTAGTTTTCCTGTCATGATTAGGGACATCTTCCACTAGATTAGGGATTAGGTTGCTCAAAGCACCATCCAACCTGACCTTGGACACTTCCAATGATGAGGCGTCCACAATTTCTCTGGGCAACCTGCTCCAGTGTCTCACCACTCTCATCAGAAAAGACTTCTTCCTTATGAAAAATCTAAATCTAAATCCCTTGTCCTGTCACTACAGGCCCTGGTAAAAAGTCTTTCTGTGTCTTTCTTACAAGCCCCTTTATATTTTGAAAGGCTGCAACAGACTGTCCTCGGAGCATACTTTTGTCCAGGCTGAACAACGCCAGCTCTCTCAGCCTGTCCTCATAGGAGAGGTGCTCCAGCCCTCTGATCAGCTTCGTGGCCCTCCTCTGGACTCACTCGAACAGCTCCATGTCCTTCTTTTGTTGGGGGCCTCCGAGCTGGA
The DNA here is from genome assembly GCA_013400195.1 of Aramus guarauna. Lineage (NCBI taxonomy): Eukaryota > Metazoa > Chordata > Aves > Gruiformes > Aramidae > Aramus > Aramus guarauna. Next base: position 6,272 of record VXBL01003297.1, read on the forward strand.
TATAGTACTCCAGGTGGGGTCTCATGAGAGCAGAGTACTGGGAGACAATCACCTCCCTCAACCTGCTGACCACATTCCTTTTCATGCAGCCCAGGATAGAATTGACTTTCTGGGCTGCAAGTGCACATTGCCAGCTCAGGTCCGATTTTTCATTCACCAGTATCCCCAAATCCTTCTCTGCAAGTATGCTCTCAATCAATTCATCACCCAGTCTGTATTGATAAATTGATAACATAATTTTTATAATTCCCCAAATTTCCCTATCATGATATAGTTATGTTATGTGATAGAGGTGGTTGTCGAGTTTTACTTTTTAAAACCTAGGCCATAATTCAAATTTGACTTCAGAAATAACAACAAAAAAAAGCTGTATCCCAAAAAATTTTTCTCATACTAACTAGGGTGTGCAATGGTTCACTGAAGCTGGACATTGCCACCAGGTAAAATGCAAATTATCTGATATAGATATATGTGTAAATTGATGCTAACAATCCCTAACAATAAACAAACATACAAAGAAACAAATAAATCCACAAGCAGTGATAAACACAATTTGTTATTTGTTTGGTATCTTGTGGCACATAAAATCCAACCTTGTATGAAAATGCAGAACAATATTTCCACAGTTACTTAAATATACATGGCCCTTAATTTTCAGTTCACCAACAGAAAAGAACAAAGAACAGCTCACCAGAAAAACATTTTCTTACTTTTCTTTCATTTTATATTCTGAATTTTTCTATGAATTTTATAAAAGCTATACAGACTCATACCTAAAATTCCCATTGGTTGTATCTCTTAAAAGACACAGCTCAAAAACTTGTTAGTTTTCTTGTTGCAGTGGGTTTTGCAATTACTGTTAAAATAATTTTTACTTTTACAGCTTTTAATAGCCTTACAGAGTTCCCATCTTGTCAGCCGTAGCATTCTCCTTTCCAATTAAAATTAGACTAATATTTTATATCCATCCTTTGAAAAAGCCCAGTAGATCTTGTTTAAATGAGCTAAGTTTCATTAAGGAATACAGTTCATTCTCGCTACTGTAATGAAGGAAGTTAAGTTTGTTAAGTAAAACCAACCAGATTAAGGAACATTGCATGTGTTTTGATCCAGGGTGCATGTATATCAAGAATATGTATTACCCAAGGATACTCAGCATTTGCTTCTGCAAATTCATGTTAGAAAATAAGAAAAGAAAAAAAGTTCTCCTAGTAATACAAAGAAAAAAAAAAAGTTTTAAACTTAAATAAGAAAAAGTTTAAACATTTTTAATGTCCCAGATATTAAAAGTTAAGGAAACTTAGATATAATTGTGATCCTCTAGCTCACTTCTCACTGCCTGATCATTCCAAAATAAGCCTGAATCTCTGGGAGTCAGCAAAAAAACCATGACTTGCTAAACACATCTGTACCAGGTTATTGTGCTTGATAGGCCAAAACCAGGATTTAATCCTGGTGTAATTCATAAGGGAATTTTAATGTCAAGGGAAGAGACTATTCTCCCTGTCCTGAGCAACTGAGTTCATTTACCATAATAATTAGCAATAGGCTCAACATCTTCTCTTTCAGCTCACAGCTGGTAAATTTTATCCATTTTATTCCATTTTGCTACATCTAAACATCTATGGCAGGATGTTAAGACTGTCCTTTCTTCTTACAATGTTACAATGGGCATCAAGCAATCAGCTGACAATGTCCTCCATTGAATGGTGCTTCCTATCGCCTTAGCTCTGCAACTCTATTCTACTAGAGCTTCCAAAAATCATTAGAAACTTAGTCTTTCCCAATGTTTCAAATGAAGCACCAACAACTCTTAGAGATTAAGAGAAGGTTGCAGTTAGCACGATCTTTTGCACTGGTGGTTTAGATCAACAGCTATGAATCTTAAAGTATTACTTCTCCAGCAGCTACGTAATTGCAAGCCCTGTATATCTTTTTTTGTCAAAGAAAAATCAGTCAAGACCTCTTTGTTTTCTTTTCTCATTCTACTTCTTTTAATCAGACACAAGATTTCTGCACACAACTCACATCCTGAACTTGTCACCTGATATGACAGGTAGGTTTGGGTGCACAAACTTCACCATAACTACCATATCCAAAATAGACTTATTCTATTTCACATTAGGGTTCTGTTCAGTTCCATGATTAGGCATTTTCCCACCTGAGACATATTCATAAGGTTTGACCAGGAAGTGTTTAAATTATAGGCCCTTCCCTCCTCAAAAGGTTGCCCTAAATTCTATTTCCTCTACAACCAGAAAAGCTGTAGAAAGCCCACAAAGAACTCTGCATGAAAAAGATTCAAAACAGAATCTCAAAGTTTCCTGGAAGTAAAAGCCATGATTACCAAAATACAAGCTTAAAAAACCCTTCAGTATTGGATAGATGGCACTTGGAATTTGCAGCTATTTCCCTAAAATCCTGAAATACAGATTCATGTGGAAAAACAAAACCATAAATACATGACTTAATAAACTAAGATATTTTCTGTTTGGAAGTTAAGGTATTATACAACGATAAACAGCTTTTAACTAGAACTTCCCATCCCTCCCTAATGTGGCCTTGTTTCTGCTACCAGACTGTAGATAGCTACCCATCTACTGAATCTGTTGTTGATGATTTGATGGACCTGCATTTTTAAAGAGAAAGAACACAAAGGGGAGAAGAGGAGGGAACTGTCTAATTAATTCATAAGAGTTTTAGTGTGTTCTAGTCTTATTTGGGATCCACTCCAACAACGATATAAAACAATAGAAAGACTTCTTCAATTCAGTGGCAGCTGAATAAAACCTTTTAAATATAAATCTTGACACTACTTTAATTATGGATCTTCTCTGGCACCTCCATGTAAAATAATACTTGTGCAAAGTGGTTTTGTCAAGAAAACACTATCTCCTTTTGATATACAATGGCAAGCAACAATTAACATAATTACTCCCAGTTCTCATTAAATAATTATGTAATTTATTGTACAAGTAATTAAACTATTGCAATTTAATAGATTGAAGATGCAAAACATATCTAATTTATATTCATAACTGCACTAGCTTTTCATTGTCATTGTAGCTAGCTAAATTTTACTACAAATTGCAATAGGTTTCGTTATTCATGTAGACTTTATTCACAACACTGTCAAGTGTTTCAAATATTATTTACACTGAGCAATCAGAAGGCTATTTTCGGAAAACCTTATGTATAACAACTATTTTAAATTCACCCCCAAATTAGTCTGAAAGTTATATATAAATTCATACAGAATTCCAATACCCACTGTTACATTTAAGCAGCTTCCAGACATAAATTATTTGTATTGCATCTCCATGTTTGGTGTAATTTATGCTTTTAAATGTAGGTATTCTGCAGTGTTTTGCCTTGTCTAGGATAATTTATTTTTCAGTGCATCTGTGGTAGTCTTCCACTGCAATATCATTTATAGGATATTAACCTTAGAGGTGGTAGCGTCAAATAATTTTAGCTTACCTGCTCCTATTTCTCTGATCAATATGACCATCCCTAATCAATTTTAAGATAGTATGCTCTTCCGTATACTGATGGGTAGTCCAATTGCAAGATTAATTTAGTAGGTTCTTGTAACGTTTGACTCATTAGATTTTGGATTCAATGTGAATTTTTCTTTGCTCTGTCATGGATGGAATTAGCTAATTACTCATCTCAAATGAGGACATATTCAATCTTTAGTTCCCTTATTGAGTTCCCTTTCCCTAATGAAAGCTGACACTGACTCAACTTATTTAATATATGTACAAAGTTTATAAGCATTCTAGACAATACAATTTACAATTTAAAAAAACAAATTACTTTCTGGCAATGTCAGAATTGCCCCACTGGTTAGACCAGTAGTCTATTTGTTTATTGACATGTCATCTGCAGTGTACATCTTCAGATCTATTACGAAAAAAATTAATATCCCTCACTGTATTGAGTTGCTGTTTCTAGAACAAAAGATCATCTGTAAATCAGTGTTATCTTCCTCATCACCCAACATTTCAACAATCTTTGTGCTATTCTCAGATTTAGTAATTTCATATTTACTTTGAACAACTTGACAAAAAAATGAACTTGGAATGAATCTCAGCAAAAATACATAAAAAAAACCCAATATGTTTACTCTTTGAGATCTATGGTAGAAACAGAAGGAAAAAAAACCAAGCTGTAATCTTTAAGTGATGAAAGGAAAACAAACAAACAAAACAAAACAAAACAAAACAAAACAAAAACAACAAAAACACACACACACACACACACAAAAACAACAAACAAAAAAACCCACAAGAAACTACCCTTGCTGTTTTCTAGTCTAGTCTGTAAGAAATTTTATAGTTTTGCAGTATAAATATAAACACACATGTTGAATAATAAGATATTAATTTCTATTTTCTCTCTCTCAGCTTATGAATTTACAGCTATATATAGTGACAAAATCTGTATAGGCTAACATATCTAAAGATACTACACAATGCAATTTTAGATTGAGTTAATATTTTGGGTCAAATTGGAAAACTATACACATGGGTATAAATAGACAGGTATTGATTGCTAGCTGTGCACATCATAAAAAATATGCATCCACTATTTTAAGTCTTCATATTTGTATTCCATGACTGTTTTTTACAGTCAGGACTATCTATCTGTTTTCAATATAAATTAAAATGTTTCACATTGTACCATTTCTTTTCCAAATTAACTGTAATATTCTGCACCTTGAAGTCCTTCAGATTTCCCCCTTACTGTTATAATAGCAATGATGTGTTTCAACACAGCATTGACTGACTTAAAACTATATACTGTTTTCTGTAGTCATTGATTCCATATTGCTACCACAAACTTGTGAAAGAGAAATTAAATAGAAAAGTAATTTGGAAATAAATCTTTTACAAGGGGTAAACAGTGTCCATAGGTCTCAGATTTTAGTGGAAAAGTTATACTACTGTAAGCTATAAGAGATGACTTGTTTTGTTTCTTTAACTCAGTTTCACCTGTGGAAATGACATTATAACATCTTAGTATGAATTATTTTACTGTCACTTTGTTATCCAGATTCCTATTTACCTGAGTTATTCTAATATACATGAAATATATAATATAATAATATGTTCATCACAATTTAACCATGATTATTTGGTATTGTATGACTTTATAATGTCAAGCTTAATTACTGAGATTCAGCTTCTGTAAAGTCTAGTGATTATACAATTTTTAGCATAATCAAAGTCAAGTCTGCAACACTGTAATTCTAAAAGCAATTGAATGAGAGTTATGTATGTGTAGGAAGGGAAAGAAAGCACCTTACATTTTGCATCTCATGAATGATCATAGCAGACTCCCAAATCTTCAGACTTAGCAAAATTGGAGAGCTAAAGAGGACAATCTCCCAGAGAAACTGTTTATGAACGAGTGACCAGAGCGCAGTGCTGTGAATCAGAGCTTGCAGAAGAGTTCAGATAGAGCCTTGAAGAAATACTTCCAGAATAAATATACATTTATGTGTGATTAAAGAACAGGGTTTGTGAAGCTAAACATGCAAATAATTAAACACATAGGCAGCAAGCAATTACCACCTTCTCTACCCAGACTAAATTGACGATCCTATTTGTGGCAGCCACAACATTACCTATTGCTAATGCAGAGAAACTCTCTGAGATTGCAGATTCCTAGGTGCTCTTGCTCCTGTACAGTGTGATGTGAGTGGCTGGAAAATGGCAAATGATGAACAAACCCAAAGAATCCTTTAGTCACAGCCAAGGCTTTAACAATCACTTTCCATCCCACTTTCACTGTTTACAGAAAATATTGACCTTCAAGAACAACAGAAGTCATTGTAGCATGTTGCTTTCATGTCACTTCTTGAAATGTCAGAGGTGAAGTAACTGCTTGAGAAACAGAAATTAAATGCAAAATGATTTTTGAAATCAATGGAAACATGATGAAACTTTACAACTTAGATCTACATATTTGCATTATAGAAATATTCACATCCATGATGGTGAATTCTGCAAACTTTGGGCATGCTTCATAAGTATTTTATAATTTTAATATAATTTTAAATATAATTAGCACTTAAGATTTACTTTAATATATAACTCAATTTCATAGTTATTCTTGATTTCTTGATTTCTCAGAAATATTGCCTCATTATGTTTTCTACTCTTATTTTTTTCCACTCTGCAATGCACTTTTGTTTAGAAATGGCATTTTAAGATATAAAAGTGGTACAAGTATGAAATAAAGCTAATAGTATTACAGAAACAGTTATGGACAAAAAAGTGAACAGATCTGAGTAAGCCTGTAAAACTAAAAAGGAGCCCTTTTAGCTTACAAATTAAAATTGCAAACACAAAAATAATCGTAGACTTGTTAAAAACTTCTGAATACATCAATATTTAGGATTATCAGACTATCACAATTATAATAAAAACCTTAAAAAAGAATAGGATAGGACTTGTAAATTAATCATTTTCTCTGTACTGATGTTTAAATACTATCTTAATTTATTTATTTTAGGTAAAATTCTCTCCTATTTGCTATCCTCTTTGTCTATGTTACCTGTTCTTACGGCAGCAGAACTTCTGCAGTTAAATTTAAGAGTTTCTCTGATTAAGTCTGATGTATTTTAATTCAATGACCAAAGTGAAAAGGTGGAGAGCTCTTTTCCTCCATCATCTTTTTGTATGTCAAGTAGTCCTAGTGCATTGCTATAGTTGAAGTCTGTTTATTTTAAAAACAGTGCTGAGGAATGCATTGAGCTGTGCTTACATTTGGTGTTCTTCATGTCTTAGGCATAAAATTTTTGGTCTCAAGAACCTTTAAATAGTATTTATTCTGATGTAGAGAAAAACTTTGAGGAGTGGACCTCAGCTGATAAGTCTTCAGTGTTTCTTCTCTCAACACGATTCTTTCACCTCCACCAGTATTTTCCCCCAACTGGTTCTAACATACGCTGTAAACCAGCACAGTCTGAAATGTAAAAGAAAGAGGAAGATGAAATAGTAATTGTTTATCTATCCAAAATGTAAAAATCACCCATGACTGATGCTAGACTGAGAATCAAATAGGAGCAGCCCCATATACTGTTCCAAACCTAGCTATTTTTGACACTACATCAAAACTGTATGCAGTCTTCTGATTGAGAGGAGACAAACTCACTTTGCTCTACGTAGAGTGCATCTCTTCCATAATTCAACATATGCTCTCTTTGATTCATTTATAAAAAAAAATATGAAGTTGGAAGACCTACTTGAAAGTAATAGGACAAAACTAGAGAAGCTGCATTGGGTTTAAGTGTCAAGGTGTTGGCAGTGGGGTGGGAGGACTATGGAGGTGGCCTCTGTGAGGAAAGGCCACGGCTGATCTGTGCTGGACACAGCCAGTTGCAGCTGGCTGCAGTGGACCCACTGCAGGGCACGGCTGAGCCTCTCAGCCAAGCTGGTGTGTCTGCGTGAAAGCCTCTTTGAGAAATGGAAAACTGCTGCCCAGCAGTGTGAGGAATGAAGAAAAAAAATGTGTGTGATACAACCCCCCTCGCAGACACCAAAGCCAGAGGAGGAGGATGAGGCTCCAGGCACTGGGGCAGGTACCCACCCTGCCACCTGTGGAGGAGCACATGCCGGAGCAGGCAGAGAGTCCCTAAGGAACTGCTGCCTGTGGAGAGCCCCGCTGGAGTGGGGGGAAAGTGTGAAGTAGAAGGAGCAGCGGAGACAAAGCGTTACAAATGGAGCACAAGCCCCATTCCTTACCTCCTGTGCTGCTTGGAGAAGCTGGGAATGAAGCCATGAAGTTGAACCAGGGAAGAAGTGGGGAGTGAGGGGAAGGTATTTTAGTTTTTGTCTTTGTTCCTCACCACCCAACTTCATTTTAGTTTGTAATAAATTAAATTAAATTTGCTCCAGTTGAGTTTGTTTTCCCTGGGATAATGACTGGTAAGTGATCTCCCTGTCTTTATCTTGACCCATCAGCTTTTTCATCTGATTTCCTACCCCTGTCCTGCTGACAAAAGGGAGTGAGAGAGTGGCTGAGTGTGGATCTGGGGGCCAGCCAACGGCAACCCACCACAGAAGGCCTCTAGAGAAAAATTCCTGTTATCTCTGTTTCATCTAAATTGCAATTCTAAATTCGATCATGAAACATATAGCTGTCTCTAATATATGGGGTATAGGTATGATATAGCTAATTTCCTTTTCTACACAGCGGCCTAGAATAACTCTGAATGAAATCTTTCCAATATTGCTTTTCTGCATTTTGAGAAGGAAATGATTCCAGAAAACATAACCCAAAGCACATAGCAAAGTCTTACAATTTCCCTCAGAACTCATATTGTGAAGTAAATTAATATTTACAGCACTCTGGAGTAACTACTTCCAAAAAAAGTAATGCATTCACAGCGATCTTCTATTAAGCAGGAAAAAAGCATAATGACCTTTTAAAGTGTAAAGGGATAAATTGCACAAGTTTGGAAATTAAGCTCAGATGAGTAAACTTTAACTGCAGCTATCGTCTGGATTTTTTGTTTAGAATAAAGTCTTAGAAAAATGTTTAATGTTTGCTTGCATTACTAATTTTTATATGTCCTGACAGTGTGACTAGTAAGTGTTGAATTTGGTTCTAGACAAATTTTTCAATAAATGCAGCTGCATTTGCTGGAAAGAGGGCACTCATTAGTACACATGCTCAAGTTCTCCACAAAAATGAACGTACAAGGACATTCCATCATATATTTTCAGCTACACCTCACTGCTCAACTGTGCCAATTGAGATAAATTGACTGCAGTATAAAAACATACAAATATTTTTACTTAGGACCTCTAGCTCACTTTTAAAATTTATAACTACTTCTACACTATCTTTTCTTTACAGAAGATCAGTCTAATTTCTTGCAGCAGGGCAAGACATATTTCGAACAGTGCCCAGTGCCAATGAAAACTTATGCCCTTCCTCCTTCTAAATCATTCCACACAAGTCTGACCTTCAGAAGATTTCTATCTGTTTGCAATAAAATTGAAGACTTGGAACTTACTTATTTTGCAGTTCTCCTTCCCGTATTCAGTTTTTGTTACGGTCTAGGGAAAAAACGTATGGATAGGTTAGCCCCAAGAAACTCACATATTCAGTACTGTGGTGGGTTGACCCTGGCTGGAGGCCAGGTGCCCCCAAAGCCGCTCTGTCACTGCCCTCCTCAGCTGGGCAGGGGAGAGAAAATGTAACGAAAGGCTCCTGGGTCGAGATAAGGACAGGGAGAGACTGTTCACCAATCATCGTCATGGG
>VXBL01003297.1:15578-61567 GCA_013400195.1 Aramus guarauna
GGGTCACAAGTCCTGCCAGCAAACCTGCTCCAGCATGGGCTCCTCTCTCCACAGGGCTACAGGACCTGCCAGGAGCCTGCTCCAGTGTGGATTCCCCACAGGGTCACAGCCTCATTCAGGTGCCTCCACCTGCTCTGGTGTGGGGTCCTCCATGGGCTGCAGATGGTATCTCTGCTCTGGTGCCTGGAGCACCTCCTCCTGCTCCTTTTTGGTTGACCTTGGTGTCGGCAGAGTTGTTTCTCTCACATATTCTCACTCCTCTCCTCCAGCTGCTGTTCCCCAGCAGCTGCTTTTTTCCCTTTCTTAAATACATTATTCCAGAGGTGCTACCACCGTCGCTGATGGGCTCAGCCTTGGACAGCAGGTCTGTCTTGCAGCTGGCTGGTATTAGCTCCATCTGACATAGGAGAAATATCTCACAGCTTCCCACAGAAGCCAGTCCTGTAGTGCTCCACTACCAAAACCTTGCCATGCAAAGTCATTGCAGGTACCTACATTTAAACACACATTTTGTGCTACCATTGGCATCTCTATACCATATTCTATGACCTCTTTTTCATACTCCATGAGACTGAATGAATACTTTGAGTATTTCATCACAGGAATGGAGGAAATGAAAATACAACAGGACACTCCAGCTTGAACAGACAAGCCTGAAGGTTTCTCCAATTCTCTTGCCAGCCAGAAAGAAGAAATATTCCTGACCATTTTTCTCCTGGATGCTATGCATTTGAGAAACTTCCTCCCTACAGTGGTTAACCTCATCCTTCTTGCATTGAACTTATGCTAGTCATAATCCAACTATGGATTTTCCTATCCAGGCACTGTAGAAGCCCTGATTATCCATTTAGAAAGAGAGTGCAATGCATGACCAAGTGCATGATTGACTTTTCAAGTGGTAATTCTCACATCTTCCTTACAGAAATTTTTAACAAGGAGGATTGAGCGAGGCAGGCTTCTGCAAGTCTGCTTTCGATACAATGCATTGGTAGGCACAAGTAGATCAGAAACTCTAGCACTAGCCATGTTAACAGTCGAAGCAATGCTTTGATCAGCATTAGTTAGTTTTGTGGTCATGCTGAAGCATTCTAAACCCCTGATATTCCTATGGGAGAGAAGTAGCAACAATTCTTTTGTGGCATCAAACCCGTAATCACTCAGGGTTACAATTCTAAAGATTTGGTAATTAAATTGATAAACTTTTGGTCAGTATACAGTATACAGTATACACAATTTGGAGCATAATACCTATATTTTTCATAAATTTCTTGATTTTGTTGCACTACTACAATATTCTTATTTTTAAGCTACAAGAAGATGCAACAATATATGGTTAGAATTGGAGTAAAGTATGTTGAAAAGGAAAGTAAAACCTAGAGCATTCTTTTCCAAAATGTACTAAAACTAGCTAAGCTTTGTTTTAGAAAAACTGAAAAAGCATAGATTTTTTTTCAACATTTTGTTTGTCATGGAAAGAGCTCATATCAGTATTGTGGTTTCAGATATTATTTTTGGAAAAGAAACTGTTTTGTCCTTTTCTGCAGATGTCCAAATGGCATTTATCAATTTAAAAATCTACCCATGGTTCCTTTTAGACTAGTTCAAATATAAAAATATTGCCTTTGTGTGTTTAGAAGTGACTTGTATTAAGATCAGGAAGTCAGTCTCAGTCTTTAGTAAAACTAGTATAAAATTTCCACCATATAAATTTAAGAGCAATTTATATCAGCAAAGATATGACATATTTGTAAAGCTCTACATTTGTACTTCTTTTTGACTTGGAAAATTTTTTTTATTTTTTTTTTGTTTTGGTTTCACTTTAGGATTAATGTTTTTCAATGAAGAAAAATTTTATAACAAAACTAGATCTGATTCATTATTATTTACTCTGAAAAATCTTAAAATATAGAAGCCTTTTGTCTTTTATCAAGGCTTGTATTTCTCACTGAAGCTAAATGTTTCCATCTTTCTGTGAACTATGTAGACACAAGTAATAAAATATTCTTTTCAGTTTAGGAATAATATCAAATTATGCCCTTAATCTCTGAGTCGTAAAGTTAAATAGGCTACTGGTTTATCTTCTATCTCTATCATTATAAATTAATTAAAATTACTAATTTAACCCAGCAGTTCAGCTCCTGTAAGAACCCAGAGTACAAAACATTTACAGTTTAATCATTGACCTTGACTAATACAAAACAAGCAGAAAAACACAATCTACCAGAATAATATGCCCCTGATCCAGTGTGGGATCATAATGATATAATAATGATATAATAAAGCACATTAAATTGAAAGATTAGGAAAAACTTACCACTTTTCATTAGAGAAGGCTGCCAAATTTTCAAGCCTTTCCTGAAAAGAAGAGATTTGGAATCCTATTCTTTTGACCACTTGTGGAGGGATGCAACATCATTTGTCCTCTCCCATACACTGCTACTATTGCTTTCAGAGCAACTTGGCCACTGCTGATGGTAAGGCCATACACTGGAAGATGATCAGCTGAAGGTCTTCTCTCCCTAGGCATTAGGAGACTAACATAGCTCATGGTCACCAGAGAACCACAAACATTGACCAGAGGTCAAGTCTATGATGCACCTAGAACAGCAATAATATCACTATGCAATGTTATCCCTATATAGACATCATATGTCAGAGGAGATACAGATCTTGTAGTTTTGATGTGTAAGTTTGCCGGCACTAATTGAGTGCTCTTGTCCAGGATATTCAGATCACTACTGTAAGCAGTGAGAAAATCCATGTAAGCAGTGAGAAAATCCATGTCTGGTTAGTGCCTATAAACTGTGTATTTTCACCAGCTCTCAGAAACTATTGGAGATTCTTCTTTTTTTTTTCATGTCCAGAAGAAAAAAGTAACAATGATCATATCTGTCCAGTTTCTTTGGAGTGAGCTCAGAGAAAACATCAGTATTATCTCCAGAGAGTCAATAGGAGCAAGAATTATTATGCTATGACAAGTGAAACTTTCTGCTTCTACATTTCCAGCCTAAGCCCAGGCTAGAAAACACAGTTTAGGATAAGTGTTTTTGTTGGGTTTACATGGCAAGGTTTTGGTAGCAGTGGGGGGGCCTACAGTGGTTGCTTCTGTGAGAAGCTGCTAGGATTTTCCCCTCTGGCTGACAGAGCCAATGCCAGCCGGCTCCAAGATGGACCCATCGCTGGCCAAGGCTGAGCCCATCAGTGCCTCTGTGATAACATATTTAAGAAAGAAAACAAAAACAACAAAACAGTTAGAGAGAGCTTTTTCAGCCAGAGAGAGGAGTGAGAAATGTAAGAAACTCTGCAGACACCAAGGTCAGTGCAGAAGGAGGGGCAGGAGGTGCTCCAGGCACCGGAGCAGAGATCCCCCTGCAGCCCCTGGAGAAGACCATGGTGAAGCAGGCTGTCCCCCTGCAGCCCATGGAGGAAGGATGAGGGGGTGTAGAGATTCCACCTGCAGCCCCTGGAGGACCCCACACCAGAGCAGGTGGAGGCACCTGAAGGAGGCTGTGGTCCTGTGGGAAGCCTGTGCTGGAGCAAGCTCCTGGCAGGACCTGTGGAGCCATGGAGAGACAAGCCCACACCCGAGCAGATTTTCTGGCAGAACTTGTGACCCCATGGGGGACCCAGGCTGGAGCAGTCTGGTCCTGAAGGTCTGCACCCCGTGGGAGAGACCCATGCTGGAGCNAGTTGAGCTTGGGAAGATGGGAGGGGTGGGGGAAAGTGTTTTAAATTTGATTTTATTTCTCATGCTCTACTCTGTTTTGCTTGATAATAAATTAGATTAATTTCCTCTCTCTTAATTCAGTCTGTTCTGCTCGTGACGATAATGAGTGATCTCTCCCTGTCCTTATCTTTACCCACAAAGCTTTTTGTTGTACTTTTTCTCCACTATCTAATGAATGAGGGGAGTGATAGAGCGGCTCTGGCGGGCACCTGGCCCCCAGCCAGGGTCAACCCACCACAGTGTTTTACCATTTTCACCTGTTCTGCAATTTTATTTTTCTAACTGGCAAGGTGGGAGATGCTTCAGTTCTTTCCACCTACTCTTGAACAACAGGCTATATTTAATGCATCCTATTTTCTTTAGCTAGTCTTCCATGCATAGATTAGCCTTCTCAGTGACCGAGCATTTATTAATTAAAAAAATGTGCCCAATAGCTACTTTGTAAAAAAGTTGAAGCTAGGGAAATGTCATGTCATCTAAACTACCAAACTCAGTGAAGCACAAGATCAGCTGAACAACAGTTGACAAAGAGATATGAGAGTTTTACTTCAACTCAGTTTTCACTGTCATCCACACTTCACAGGTGATCATGCCAGACAGGAAGATTAGGCCTCTTAATGGACTTTTTTTAGGTCTAGGAGAAAGCACATAACCTATTCATATTAAGAAAATCCTGCAAAAAATCACTGGTTATCTTTAGTTTTACTGCCAATATAGTAAATTGCAGTAATTTGCGTGGCTAATATTGCTTCTCCTGAAAATTAGTTTTGCAATATTTTGCAAAACCATACAATCTGTTATTTTAAAACTTAGAATCAAATTTTTGAGAATTTTCAGGCACAAAAATTATTACTGATCAAATAAATACCCAATAGTATTATGCTAATTGCTTAGGAAACTAACAGCAATAGTGTTGCATTAGTTGCAAATTATTCTGTTTACACAGACTAAGTAGGATTACTTTACATCCAGGCAGGCCTGACAGCTGGGAGTCCTGATAGAGGAGACTAATATGGTTGACATCGTAGTGGGTGTCCGGTATAGATCACCTGGTCAGGAATAACAGATAGATGAGGCCTTCTACAGACGGCTGGAAGTAGCCTCATGTTTGCAGGCCCTTGTCCTGTTAGGGAAATTCAATAACTGCTGAAGAAACAACAGAGCAGGGTACAAGCAATCAAGGAGGTACCTAAAGAGCATTGATAGCATGTTCCTGACAAAAGTGACAGAAGAGGAAAGGTGCTTAATGGACCTCATGTTCACCAGCAAGGAGGGGCTTGTTGAGAATGTTAAGGTCAAAGGATGAAGTACTGAATGCTGCCTTTGACTTGGTCTTTACAAACAAGATCAGCTGTGGGAAATCTCAGGTTCCTGAGACCAGGGGAAGCAATGAAGATGCACCCTTGGTGGAAGACAATTAACTCAGAGAATACTTGTGCAAACCATGGACCCTGAAGGGATGCACCCATGAGTGTTGAGGGACCTGGCCAATGTCATTGTGAGGCCACTCCCAATAATCTTTAAACAATCATGGCAATTGGGAAAGGTGCCTGAAGACCAAAGGAAAGCAAATGTCCCTCTTATCTTCCCACAGTGTAGCATCTGGGCATGACATAGATGGTATAGAATAAGGGGTGGATAATGTCCTGGGTTCAGCTAGGATAGAGTTAGTTTTCACCAGAAGCTGGGAGAGGGGACACAGATAGGATAGACGACCCAAACTAGCCAAAAGGGGTATCCCATACCATGTGACATCATGCTCAGCATAAAAGTGGGGCTAGTCAGGGAGGGGTGGGGCAGGGTGGCTCCAGGACGTGTAGTTCAGGAACAGTCTGGCTTCGGGACAAGTCTGAGCATGTGGCCTGAGTTGTACAGTCGTTGGGTGAGAAACTGCATTGTGTATCACCAGTTTTCTGTATTCTGTTACCAGTACTGCTGTTGTTATTTCCCCCTTCCTTTGCTGTCCCAGTAAACTGTGCTTATCCCAACCCACGAGTTTTACCTTTGCCTTCCCATTCTCCTCCCCATCCCGCCAGAGAGGTGGGGTGCGTGAGCGAGCNAAATAAAATAAAATAAAATAAAATAAAATAATAATCAAAACCACAGAAAAAGTTTCGGTGTTACCAATAGTGCAGGTGGTGTTGCTAGCCTCACCCTTTTTCGCTTTTTTGCCAGGAGGGGTGGGATATTAATGCTGATGAGTTCTTCTAGACCTACTTTAGGCATCTCTTGTATGAATAAAATTTGACAGAGCTGGGGACTGTTTATCCTAGAGAAGGCTCTTCATGGCTATCATCCATGCATATAAACATGTAAAGAGAGGGTCCAAATTAGACGGAACTAGGATCTTTCAAGTGTCATCCAGTGAAGATCTCCACCCTTGGAGAACTTCAAAAGCTGTCTGGAAAAGGTCTTGGGCAAAATGCTCTATGTGAGCCTACTTGAGCAGGGGCATTGGACAAGATGACCTCTTCAACAGAGGTCACTACTAACATCAACCACTCCATGAACCAGTTTCAGTTTTGTCCACAGACATATTATCATAGTAACACATTCCAAGTAGCTCCCAGCTTTTAAAATAAATAAAACCATCTTCCAAAATGAGCTAACTGGAATCTTTTCTCCCATAGTGGAGAGGCACAGATAGCACTTATGAAAGGAGTAACAGCAAGTAAATGGGAATAGAGTTTTGTGATATTGCAGAACCTGACGGGAAAATTGTGCTGTGTTATGATATTAAGTGTGCAGTGGTCATTCCAGTGAAAGCGATAGAAATAATACCATTAAATCAGATGTACATAACTCCCAATGAATTTTAGGGTTCTCAGATAAACTATTTCCTCTTTACATGCACTAGANCAGTGCCCAGGCCCTCCCCTCCCAGCCGGGGCAGTGAAGGATCCCCTGAAGGGCCACGGTGCCCCCCAAAGAGGAGGGCTGGCAGCCCCAAGGCCTCTCCAATCAACAAGACAGCAGCACCACGTCTATGACCTTGGAGGGTGCATTGGGGGATAGCCAAACAAGGCTGGGCCATCAGCTGGGGCATATGCCAGCCCTCAAGGGCTCCTGGTCCTGCAAATCCAATTATCAGGCAATAAAATAAAATAAAATAAAATAAAATAAAATAAAATAAAATAAAATAAAATAAAATAAAATAAAATAAAATAAAATAAAATAAAATAAAATAAAATAAAATAAAATAAAATAAAATAAAATAAAATAAAATAAAATAAAATAAAATAAAATAAAATAAAATAAAATAAAATAAAATAAAATAAAATAAAATAAAATAAAATAAAATAAAATAAAATAAAATAAAATAAAATAAAATAAAATAATAATCAAAACCACAGAAAAAGTTTCGGTGTTACCAATAGTGCAGGTGGTGTTGCTAGCCTCACCCTTTTTCGCTTTTTTGCCAGGAGGGGTGGGATATTAATGCTGATGAGTTCTTCTAGACCTACTTTAGGCATCTCTTGTATGAATAAAATTTGACAGAGCTGGGGACTGTTTATCCTAGAGAAGGCTCTTCATGGCTATCATCCATGCATATAAACATGTAAAGAGAGGGTCCAAATTAGACGGAACTAGGATCTTTCAAGTGTCATCCAGTGAAGATCTCCACCCTTGGAGAACTTCAAAAGCTGTCTGGAAAAGGTCTTGGGCAAAATGCTCTATGTGAGCCTACTTGAGCAGGGGCATTGGACAAGATGACCTCTTCAACAGAGGTCACTACTAACATCAACCACTCCATGAACCAGTTTCAGTTTTGTCCACAGACATATTATCATAGTAACACATTCCAAGTAGCTCCCAGCTTTTAAAATAAATAAAACCATCTTCCAAAATGAGCTAACTGGAATCTTTTCTCCCATAGTGGAGAGGCACAGATAGCACTTATGAAAGGAGTAACAGCAAGTAAATGGGAATAGAGTTTTGTGATATTGCAGAACCTGACGGGAAAATTGTGCTGTGTTATGATATTAAGTGTGCAGTGGTCATTCCAGTGAAAGCGATAGAAATAATACCATTAAATCAGATGTACATAACTCCCAATGAATTTTAGGGTTCTCAGATAAACTATTTCCTCTTTACATGCACTAGAAGGGACATTCTTTTCTGTGCAAAGGAACCCAAAAGTGCTTGTCCCAGATCTTAGACTGAATTGTGTTAGGAGTTTTAGGCTGAACTCTTTTGTATTTGACATTTATTTCCTTCCATCAGGAAACATTCTTCTGAGTCACTGTGGTATGCATTGATTTTCACTAATGCATACCAAGAAGATGAAAATGTGCTGACTTCTACATCTTAAAAATACATATTCAACACATTTTGTGTGTACTAGGAAAGGAAGACTTGTCCAAAACACTGAAAGATACTAAGATTACAAAACTGTTTGGTCACTATTATAGAAATCCTGTGGCACTTCAAGTGCCCAAATATTTTCTAATCTAATAACATGGGTAGTTTCTCCTCTATGGTATGAATCTGTAGATAAAATTGTAATAACTGCCATGCTTCACAATTTCAGGAAAGTCAAGAATTACTCTGTTCAGTTTTTCCAATAAAGGGAAGTAAGATTATATTTTCAAAATCCATTGTTATTGGACATTAACTAATGGCTAGAACTTACACATAATGTTTCATAGAAACATTGCACAAGCCTAGCTACTGGATATAAATGCCACCTCAGGTGTACTTATATTGTATTATTTGCTGATCTACAAAATTAAGATTATTTACTCATTTTACTCAATATTGGAATAAAGACTCTCTACTAACTTTGTGTAGGAACATTCAGTAAATTACACATTTTTCCTTGAAATCGCCCAGCGTAATGCTTTATTTTGTTAAATAAAGCCCTATTGTACACAGCACCATCTGGGGTTTTGTTCATTGTGGTGCTTTTTCTTGTGTTAATTATTTTACATTAATACAAATTGTGCCATAAGTAGAGACAATTTATTAAAGCAATTATGTAGAAAAATTGGTGTTGAGAGCTGAGGTTGCTTTTCTGTACATTATACTGTAACATGCCTAATGATATCAGCTATATGGCTGACTACTCCATAATTCCAGGCAATTGCTGTATGCTATATTTTGTAATAGAAAAAAAAATGAATAGTAGAAACATGATTTATAATATATTTGGTTATGATTCAATGTAAAAACATTGATTTATAATGGAGTGACCTGCAGTATAAGTTTCATACAAGTTCTAGCACTTTTCCAAAAAAGAAATAGTAATAGAAATTTTGTTAAATGTAGAGATAATACAGATGTGTGCAACTGTGGGTAACTGTGTGTTGTCTGGGTCATAATAAACCATCTCCCACACAACTAACTCCCTCAGGTACTAGTTGCCTCTGTCCATGATGGTCCACTTGCCTGGATGACATACAACATCTTCACCTTTCCCTCACGCCTGACGGAAGACACCTCCAGAGGCTGAGGACTTTTTCCCAATCATCTTGTCAACGCCCCCTTTCCTAGACAGGGATCCCAGCTCCTTGGACTCCCTACCCTCTTGTTTCAGGCTACTGGCCCCCAGCATCACAGGGACCAAGTAATGATGTGCTCCCCTGGAAGGCGGCACATCTTGCGAAATCTTTTTGCATATCTCACAGCTCACTCAGGGACAGGGATCNGCTGGCTCGAAAATCCCAAGGATACACAAAATTCTCAAAAGCTGCTGTTACCAGCCTGAAGGAAAAAAGGGAGGTGAAAGAGTGGGAACAAGTATCTGCCCTGCCTTTCCCATAGATTGGGTGCAGGATTATTAACCAATTCTGAGAGACGTCTTCCGAGGTACAGCAATGCCACATACAAATACTNGATTCTTTACTAAGTGAACTGTTTTTCTGGTGTATTTCTTCTTCTAAATACAGGTGACTAATACCAGCTCTTGTTCAGCTGTAGTGCCTGTCACTAGGGTTAGAGTAGCTGCAGCGCCTGCCAGTCTGTTCTCCCTCTCTTCCCCCTGAGGGTTCTGCCTAATATCAAGCAGTGTTTGGTAGGTACTGGCCAGGGCCCAGCACAGTGCGGTATGTTGTGCCTCTTTGGAATAGCCACAGCATTTTCCTTTCAAATATTCTATCACTTTATCAAGGTCTTGCAGTTGTTCGGGAGTGAAGCTCCAAACCATTGGAGGTGAGTAGCTCTCTAGATACCTGCCCATATTCTCCCATATGCCATGTCACCCACGACTATCCAGCCTTGGGGCAGATCTCTGGGTGGTATTCTTACAACATTCTTCTGTAACCCCAAACAAGACCTGGAACACACTCAGGAGACATAGCAATAGGATCATGCTGGCTCGAAAATCCCAAGGATACACAAAATTCTCAAAAGCTGCTGTTACCAGCCTGAAGGAAAAAAGGGAGGTGAAAGAGTGGGAACAAGTATCTGCCCTGCCTTTCCCATAGATTGGGTGCAGGATTATTAACCAATTCTGAGAGACGTCTTCCGAGGTACAGCAATGCCACATACAAATACTAGCTTAACCTCATGGCCAGTGATGTTATCATATCATAAGTCAATATTACACAGCACAGCCAAATGAGAATCCTGACCACTCTCCCAGAGGTGATACACAGCACTGCAGAGAATACACACAGCAAATGAGGGTTTACATCCCATAGCCACAAACAAAACACTATTATAACCAGCAATAGTGTACCTAATATAATAAATGTGTATAAGAACTTTGTTTTAACATGCTCTGGTCAGATCTGTTATTATCTCAACCTTTTCTGCCCCATGTTGGGGGCCAAAAAGGACTGTCGTGGTTTAGCCCCAGCCGGCAGCTGAGCACCACGTGGCTGCGCACTCACTCATCCCCCCACCCTGGTGAGATGAGGAGAACAATTGGAAGAAAAAGGTAAAACTCATGGATTTGGATAAGGAAAGTTTATTAGCAGGGCAAAGGAAGAGGAAAATAGAACAACAGTACTTATAACAGAATATACAAAGCGAGTGATGCACAATCCAATTTGCTCACCTCTGGAGTCCAATGCTCAGCCTGTCCCATTCAGGTCCCTCCACTTACATACTAAGCATGACATCATATGGTATGGAATACCCCTTTGGCTAGTTTGGTTCAGCTCTCCTGGATGTCCCCTCCCAGCTTCTTGTGAAAATTAACTCTGTTCCAGCTGAAAACGAGGACAATACCCTGAGAAGCTCTCCATAAAAATATTCTAACAAAGAACATTGAAAATATTGGAAAGTATTTATGTAATAACTGAGATACTTGAATACAATGAGGACATGAATTCAGTGGTTTACTGCATAGTTAACAAGAGATAACACAGCAGCATTAACATGTTACTAAATGATTATAGTTGTTTCTAATGGAGATATTGTGTAGTCACTGATAAATAATGCATATTATGTCATGGTGATAAAGCAATTAACTTATGTCACCAGCATCCTCATATTACTTGCTATTATACTCTGGGTGAGCAAGTCTCTTCCTATTAACTGCTGAATATTCAGAAGGGCATCTTTAACAGCTCTAATTAAAATGTTTTAAATGCCTACTAAAACTCTTAATGAGAATTACTATTGTGACAAGAGCAGCTAAGCTTTGCTTTCTATGGTCATGTAGATTTTCTTCATGAACACTTTTCTCGAGGAAGTATGGAACTGTTCTAATTGCTAGGAGGAGAAACGGTTAATAGGATCTCAAAAGTAACTGTGTATTGGGAGCAACACTAGATCATTGGTTTTGGATTCCTTCACACTAGATTGCTGGCAAGCAAAATTCAGTAAGAGTGGAAGCATATGGGTGCTAATAGACTGTGGTGTTTCAGGTTTTTTAATAAGGATTTTGATAATCTGAAACCATGATGCAGACCAAATGGGAGGAATTTTGGAGTCTCTGCTCTTAACATCTTAGGTTGTGCCACATGCTCTCTTAAACATCAAGATATTTAAGAACCAGAAGTAGGTATAAGATTCCCATTTGGCATACATATCCCACAGAGGATTAGGGACATTGCAGTCACTGAACTCACATGACTCCAAGTTTGTAGAACACTGTTTCTTCTCACAAGGTTTCCATAAGAAACAACTTGTGAATGGATAGCAATTCTTTGAAGACTTTGAGTTTCAGCTGCAGATCACAGTTTTAAACTCATCACTTAAATAATTGAAAGTTTGGCTCCAATAACTATTAACTCTGTTTCCTGTTAGCCCTGTTTATGCATTTATTAATACTAGTACTGTGCAAGCAATGCAGGTGTATTCTAAGCCCACTATCAACACATCACAAAAAGCTGATCTTTGTTTCAGCTGTTTCTTGCTGAAGGTTAAAAAGATATGCATCTTTTATAAAAGGAAATATGAGATTTCATGGATTTTGTGCATAGAAAATAAAAATAATTAAGGTTATATGATGCTAGTTTTATTTTGATTTTGCATACTGGTATGCAACCAATCCAAAATTCAGTACGTAATGAAAGAGAATAACAACTTTTCCCCTTTCTCAATAATTATATTACCTCTATGTCCTTGTCATCCAATAATAAAATGAGCTTTGAGAACAGACCCAGGAATGGGTAGCTCAAATGAAGTCTGAGTCACCTTGGTATAATTTTGAAATTTAATTTAATTGAAATTTAATATAATTTAACATTTTGAAAAACAATGTTTAAAATAGTTAAAAATGTAAATAGCATCCAAATATGCCACCTAAAGAATATAACTGAGAAAATTACTTTATGTGTATTGTAATCAATTATTTCCTTTTAATTTATGGCTGGTTTGTGGTAGGTTACTCTTGTCTTACATCAGCCAAAATATTCTGGAATATATCAGGAGTGTGATTGAACCACAGCTACACAATTCAGCCTTTTTCCATATTTGCAGACTGCATCTGCAAATTGCTCTTTCCAGATAGTTGCTTACAGAAGCATTTAAACAGGCTGTGAACTTTCATGAGTACAGAATGGTAGATGATTTAGCACTATAAAGAAGAGATCCTGTTTCATATTACTCAAGCTGAGCTATAAATGCTATAGTTGATTAACCTCTAAAAGTCTGTCGAATTCTATGGTCACTCTACCTTCTTAGGTTTGATTTGTTACACAGGTTTTTTATTTGCCCTTGTTTTATAGGCTTGGAACCAAACTGTTGCTTTGAGAACTGGACCTTCGATACCATCACTGTGAGTACAAATGGGAAGGACAAGTGGGACACAAGTAGAGAATGAGTAGTGGATCTCACAGCAATTTTGCAAGAATCTTTGCTTACTCTGCTCTCTTCTGTGCCATCACACTCTTCTAGCTTTACAGTGCTCTGATTCATCACCAGTTTATGTACCCAACAACAGCTTCTGAAATGTCTCTCCCGTTAGCTGGTGTTCCTGATAATATTGAAGGACTGTAACAACACTAGCTAATATTGCCTTCAAAATTATGTTTGTGTCTTGCTAAAGTTCACAGGGGGAAGAAGAGGTTAGAAACATCCATGGATTTCCTTTAAATCAGGCATGGAACACTATTTCAGCAAAATATTCTGTGTGTATTTAGCTACTATCCACAGATATTTGCAAACTGAGATTTTTTTAAGTTTTCTATGATGTCCCTGGCAATATAAATGACCATAAAACCATAAGGCCTTTTGAACTTTTCAAATTAGAAATTCCCAGGAATGGTGGAGTGCTTATATTACTGTATTTTAAAAAAAAATTTAGAACTAATTGTCTAAGACTGGTACTTGGGAGTACACTTCTGGGACTCTCTTCTTGTGATCTGGGGGTTCAAGCATTTATCTAATGCTGTTATTGTACACCAGAAGCCTTCAAGGTCACAAATAGTTGTCTGGAAGTTACATGTTTTTTCAGGCCTTTGTGATGATATATGTCTGGCTTGTATTCAAATGGCAATGCATTCTATTGCTGCAGGTCCCACTTTCTAAAATCGTTGAGTCCTTGAATAATAAAAGCCCTTCTGTTATCCCGTTACTTTAAATTACACATAACCACATGTTAAAAGAAATGGCATATAATAAGCATTTATCTGTAATAGCCAAATGATACAGCATAGTTCGAAAGTCTTAAGCAAAGAAACAAAACAACTCCCATAGCTTAACTGAAGTTATAACAGAGATGCCTCATCCCTTCCTGAAGAGGTGGCAATCACGGTTTCTGCCTCTGCATGGAGAGTGGAAGTTTCACTTTGCAGAAGTTGGAACTAATTTCCACTACAGGTCTTTCAGAGGGTTTACACTGCTAATCATTCAATACAAATACCCTTTTTATTCTTTTCCCTACCCCGTCTGCCCCCGCCCCCACCTTAGGCAGAGGGTCTTTCTCCTCTTTTTAATTAAATTGTTTATCTGCCACAGTTACTTATAAATTTGTTATATTAGGAGTCATCACCTGCGTTTCACTGCCTAAAAAGCAACCTTTTCTTTCAGGGAGGTGTAAAACTCCCTCTTCCATTTCGTAACTAGTTAGCATTCTTTGATGCAATTTGTCTTTCACAAGATCTTATATGGAGTACCCTTTTGTAGATTTGAACAATATATGATGCAAGAATCTAACCAGGCTAAATAAATAGTTTCCTGCTGTCTAACTAATGCAGTAAATGGAGGGGGATTTAGCTCCCCCCCCCCCCCCCCNTACATTCAGTTCAAAAACTAACTCTTTGCTTCTCTTTCACTCATTATCAAGAGACAATAAATAAAAATTATTCATGAATAAGTTAAACCCTTTTGGGTTTTTGTGTCTCTCAACTAGAACATTTTCCTACAGTTAGCCTTACCAGTAGATGGAAGTCAAATAAATATTTATGGTTACACTTAAAATTCAAAAGTCAATCAAATGATTTTGAGGTCTCTTGCTCTGAAGAATTTAAAAAAGTAATAATAAACAATATTTACATTCATAGGTTTTCATGTAGATACTGCTGTAAAGGGGAAACATAGGCTGTCAATGTAAAATAGCATTTTAAAAAGCAACCAAAAAACCAAATAGAAATATTAACTAGCTATCATCTTCACTTGGAAATAATGCACTGAATCTTCAAACCTTGCCTGAAATGTACACAAACTTTCTGACTGACTTAAAACCGATTACTGTTCATGCCTGAAATTTCTGACCCTGTCCTGCACTGCCCCAATGCTTAGTCAGATGCTCCTGCTTCTATGAATGGGGGAAGTGCAACACTCTTGTAAAAGCCAGCTCTTGTGAAATGCCTAGGCTGTTTTTTTTCCCCCTTTTCATGAAACAAAGAGTTTCGAGTAATACACAGTGGGAACAAAATAATAACTCAGACTATCTTCAGCTTCTGAGAGCAATAATTATTTTTGTGCCTGATGAAGCAGAACTTCAGGACAATGTTCTCTGGACCACTCATCCATCCCCCACACCTGTCAAGCTCGTCCTCAGCATTAATGTGCTGATCCTGTAGTCTCTCTTCTGAAATACTACATGGTGCAGATTTGTTGGAGTACAACAGAGAATTGGAGTTAAATGTCCAAAAGAGGACAGATATTGAATGGCCAGTGATGATTCAAAAATGAATGGAAATCTGATGTTTAATTCCTTATGTGCTTGCTTTGAAAATTCCTTTTATTTATAGATATACATGTGCCGTTGGATTGTGTTACCTGAACTTCAATATATACATGTATTCATAGCGTCTTCGTAGGTTATATAACTTCAGTTTTTATGTCCTCAATAATTTTCTCCAGACTAAGTATACTTGGTACAATTCTGTTAGTTTAAGATTATAAAAGCTGATGAAAACTTGGATGTTTCTGGAAGGAGCCCAGGGAACTATTAGAGCTTTTCGCATGCAACCATTCATTAGGAAAGTCTTTCAAAAATCACTCTTGGCCATACTGTATACATTTTGACAGCTCTATAAGAAGACACAGGGCTTGTTTCTCCCTTTATTTACAATAGCATAGCTTCCAAAAGAGTGGAAATTGTTCCACTATGTACTATCCTAAGTAAAAGGGACAGTCATGCTCTACTTGTGCATATAGCTAACCTGCAAATAGCATGTCCACCTGGCGCAGAGTTAAGTGATGTGGGAAGGAGTAGTCTCATCCAAAGCAAATATTCCAAAAGGATATTAATCTACAAAATGCTATTTTTCCAATTTCATTCTCTTGGTTCACGACAAAATATTTTGATGCACACAGTTGAATTCATTGTTGCTAGTTTTAAGAGATCACAAAGGGAATAAAAACCAAGAAGGGGTCACACCAAAACACTTTCTTTATAGCTTAAGAACAGAGAACTCTGATGATTTGTGGATGAAGAAGCAAGACAGCTGTGACAAATTCCAGTAACAGATTATAATTAAACTCCCTAGAAACAGGATCAGAGAAGCCTACTGTCAACAGATACTTTATTTCATAGCAATATTTAAGTAAAAAACACACTCACAAAATGGATTGCTACCTTGTAACATGCTTGGAATGTTTTATAGGGCATGCTTCAAATCTCATATTAAAAGGCTTGCACTTATTTAATGCAGATAGGGGTTTTATTGCCATTTATATACAAGGCACTTACTGCTATTTGTTCTGCATGCTTCTGTTTTCCTTTGGCTCAGATGAGCCTTGCTTATATCAAACTGTTAAAGTCTGTACCCTGCATTTGTTCTACAGTGGGTGGGAGAGGTTAAAAAGAGGAACTCAACCTAGCAAGTCTTTAGTTTCCCCTATATAAAATTGCATAATAGTGCAACCCACTCAAAAGCAGGACAGACTAATTCAGCGCACACTTTAGCATATGCTTTGTCATTAAATCTGTATCATTTAACTCATGGCAGCCAAATAGCAGTTCTGTCTTTTAAACATTTTTTATAAAGACAAAGAACTTCCATAGCAATCACATTCTACATGTTACCCAGTGGACACTTTCTTGTGTTTGCTTGAGGAGACATGTTTAAAATGGAAATGGATAGCAGTTATACACAAATGTTTCTGCAATTCTCATCAAATGAATAAAAGAAAATGAATAAAAGATAGAAGATGAACATTTCATTAGATGAACAGTTAGACAAGAGAGCACTTTTCCAACTTCTTGAAGCTTTCAGAGGGAAAGCACTCAAAGACTGTGTTTATACCTTATTTGCTTTAAAGGTATTCCAGTGTCATTTTGGGATCAATGTTAATAGAGGCAAGTGATAAGAGAAAAGTATTTTATTACACCTTACCCATCATCAATAGTAGTTTGAGTATATTTCTCAAACTATAGTCAGGACACATATAAAACTAAGACCAAATGCAACTTAAAGCCAGATATTACCATAGTTCCTCAGTGAGATGGTTCAGCAAAAGCAAAATAGACTATAATTAGAGGGACTGCCAAGCAGTTATTTCTGGATAAAAAGTTCCAAGTTGATGATTTTTAAATAGGAGTTTTCAGATTGTCCTTACTGAGAAGTTTTTCCCCATCAGCTAAGTCCACATTATTAAATTGCCAAAGTCTGAGTCTGAGTACTGATGTTCAACTACTGACTGCCAAGATAGTTCTTAGTACAGCTGTAGCCTGCTCCCACCTAATAGCACTCTCCCACCCAATGCACAGAATGGTCTGAGGATTAACCCAGAATATCTGCAGTAGGCAGTACAGGCAATGCCATAGCCCTCAAGGTTCAATTTTCTGGGCTGAGATGCCTAAAATGTCATAGTTATGGAGTTCATCACTTCTTGCATAACAAAGAGAAGACACCCAAGGAATGAGTTTTTGTGGATTTTTGTCTAGAACTAGGCAAATGTTAAGGAGGTTTGGCATAGGCCAAAAGTCTCTCACTATTAATATGAAGTAGGAGGAAGCTTGGAGGAAGGCATGGTGGCTTACTGACACTCCACCCCAGCATTGTGATTAGCTACATGGAGGTATGCAACCTGACCCACCACTCTAGTGCTGCTCAGCAGTGCTGTCTACATTAGCAAGACTATGTTGAGAAGGGAAGATGTGAGTCCTTGATGGACTCTCTCCACCTCAGACTGCCAGGACAACAATTCTAGGGTCTCTTTACAGATTCATTATATGCCATGAAAGGCACTGCCACCTCAGATATCTGTTCAGGAGATCCCAAGTGAGGGAGAGTTGAGCGTGGGAGCAGGATCAGGCCTGAAGTCAGACCCCAGTGAGTGAAAACTGCTCTTTTACTGCAAATAGGAGAGGGTGAAGGGGGCAACATGTACATGTCCTAGGGTCAGAAACTTGCTGACCATGGACAGACCCAGGTGATATGAATCTGTCACTGCAACAGGAAGCCATTCTCCCACAGCAACTGCAGCAAATAGAGCAGCATCTGTCAAAAATTATATGTGCATAGCAATCTGCTATGCCACAGAGCAGGGTGTCATGTCCTGTGTGTAAGTGCTGACACAGTGGATCACAGGTATGCATGGCGTGGTGGAGGCTCCTGGGCTTTTTCAGCATACTAGAGTGGACGGCAATCACTCAGGTCCTCAAGTAGCACAGGTTCAGAGTGCAGCAGAGGTAGCAGAGGAATGTGGATGAAGGGAGGCTTCTTCCACTAACTTCCAGCAGGGAACTTTTAGTTCTCTAGAGTGAGTCTTGAAAACATAAGGCCATCCAGATCATGAAGCAGGGAGGATGTAAGAAATGATCATGTTATAGGTGTAGTAGGCAACCAACACCTGTCATGATACAGAAATATCGGCATATACACACCAGAGGCAGAGAATTACGTGGGATGTGTTTTGAGCAAGGACGTTTGCTTGCTGGGCCAGAACACACTCCCAGGTCATTTAGTTTATAGACATACACAATAAGCATATGTTTGCTTCTCTACTCTACAAATGCAGGAATTATATTCTTCCTGTTCACGTGGCAAGATTTCTCCCATTCTGGCAAAATGTGATGCACAGACAATGTCAAGTGAGGTAATTAGTTAATATGACTAATAACTAAAATTTATTAGTACTTCTAGTACTAGACTCATACTGTAAGAGCTACTTCTGGAACACAAAGACCATCAAAAAATTGGAGAAATACAGCAATTTCATGAAAACAACTGCTACAGTTTTTTGAAGTTGTGCAGCAAACTTGGTCACCAGATTCTCTCCAGTATGCGAGCATTACATTTCCTCAATAGAAATTATCCATATATTGTGCAAAAGAAAGTTCAAGACAAACTCTAACCTAACTAAACATTTTTTTAAAAATTAAAACAACAAAAAAATATAATGCAGGTGTCAGGACTGCATTTATAGTTTTATTCATGTAAGAATTTGTAGTCCTGAAGCTTTTTACCATAAAAGCAAGAATCTTTGTATTTGCCCTCATGTGCATATGCATACACAAAAGGAAAAAAACAAGTCAGCCACGCCAACTAACACTCAACAGAAAAAAAAACAAACCACACCACCACCCCCCAAAAAAAACCCAAAAAAAACTGTAAAAGCTTGCTGCTGTATCCTAAGCTAAGAAAGTCGGATTTTGAGGACAACTGACTCAGGGGAAAAACAAACCCAACCTATGCCATGGTTTAGCCCCAGCCAGCAGCTGAGCACCACGCAGCCACTTGCTCACCCCTCGTCCTGGTAGGATGGGGAGGAGAATCAGAAGAAAAAGTAAAACTCATGGGTTGGGTTAAGGACAGTTTACTGGGACAGCAAAGGAAGAAGGAAATAACAACAGTACTTGTAACAGAATACACAAAGTGGGTGATACACAATGCAATTTGCTCACCACTCGGAGCCCAATGCCCAGCCCATCCCCAGCAGTGATCCCTCTTCCCCAGCCAGCCCTCCCCCTTATATCTGGAGTATGACATCATGGTATCAAGTATCTCTTTGCCTAGATTAGGTCAGCCTGACTATGTCCTCCACTGCATCCCCTAACACCTTCTTCTGAAAATTAACTCCATCCTTGATGAAAACCAGGACAACCTACAAGACTTAAGTTTTTCTGATTTCTCTTGCTTCTAGGTTCAAGCAATATATTATCTAAAACTGCTTTGTCCTTTAAACTGCTGTGAGAATTTTCAAGAAATGGTAAAATTTTTCATACATCCTGGAAAAGTAATGTTTCAACAACCAAATGCTTTTATATACTATTTTTTCCTGAATCAGTGTTTTCCTATTTCCCTTCTATAGCCAGCTTTCAGTCAAAAAGGTAAGCTGAGGATAAACACAACACACATTTCAAATACTAGTTTTTAGCATTTTCTCCACCTGATTCACACATGTAAGGTTTTTGCTAACAATCTGAGCACAGGCATACTCCTCTCTTGTGAAATAAGTAAACTACAAATAGCAGTCTATCACTACGCTTTTTGATTCCACATTCATGTTCACCATGTGAAAAGCAGACTTCTCCCAGTTCATATTTCCCTCTTCTTTTGCAACAGCAGAAAAACAGTTTGCAACTAAATTAACAAGCACTTTTGCAGGTGATAAAATTGTCTCCAGATGTCCTAGATCCTTTCTGGAGAAGAGGCAGGGAGAGTTTAAATTCGACAGACCCTGTCCCTGAAACCACATCCTGCTTTACTTTCTGTTGCTTGCCTGGAGGATTATGATGCACAGAAGAGGATGCACCTGGCTTGCTACATTGACAGGTGGTTGCTGTCTCTTTTCTTTTTCTTTCTCTCCCAGTAGCTTACAGGACAGTTTCGCTACCTGTTGGTAGCTAAAGGCACCATAGCGTTACACTAATGTTCAGTAGATTGCCACGAATAAATAGACAAAACAGTAGCTATCTGAACCATTCATCTTAAGATGTATATGTCACATTACACAGATGACAAAAGCAATTGCTGCTGCGAAAGCAAAATTCAGATCAATTCATATAGTAAACATGTGCTTAGAAATGTTAACATCTTAGCTGACTGGTACTTTTTTTTTTTAAAGAGGAACTGCAATGCAGGTGGAGCCTGTCTGTATAAACTGCAAATGCACTGAATAATGGGCTGAGTGAGCCCAGAAAATCTGATTTAAATAGTGATTACCTGTTGCAAGTTTGTTTTTTTTTTTTTTCTGTAGAAATGTATGATTTTTTTTCTCCCCTAATTTTCCAGACCTGGGTCACTCCTTCCCTTAAGACTTGTTTTAAGGTCAGTATTTTTTTAGTGGAAAGATAAGACCTGCTTGGGAACTGACTCAAATGACTTCTGCCATCAAATGAGGTGGGGGAGGAAGAAAAAAAGAAAAGAAAGTAAACTAAGGTGTAAACTCACAACAATCTCTTCATCAGGAAAGTTTTGTCTGATTATTCCATTTAGGCTTTGTACTCTCCCTGCATATCCTAGGTTTGTTTCCTTTGATATTTTCATTAATTTCTTTGCATGCTATCAGAGTACTGGGGGTGATTGTTGTAGATGCAAGCATACACACATATTTGTAATAAACTCTCAGAGCTGCCTGATGGATCTGGTCTACACAGATCCCTGTCACAATCCAGCAAATTTGTATAACTCACTAAAGGAATTAATCTCTTTGTTAATGTTCAAACTGAGCTACCTTTTTATTAAAGATACATATGGCATGTTTTCCAATGTCCGTTTTACTTGTAAATTTTTCATTCTCAAAATTCAGCATTTTTGTTTTCACAATTGGATTTCAAAAGTTAGATCACAATACTATCTATAAATATTTCTGACTTTTAGGCTAATATTTATAAAGCAGGAGAACCACCTAAGTTGTGTAAGTTATCAAAAGCTGCGGAAAAGAAGTATGGTAAAGCTGTTGAAGATAAACTTTCCTTTATAATGAAGAAAAGGGAACTAAATTTGCCTTGTTCTTAGGCACCCTAAAATGTATTAGGGAAAATACAATCCTTCCTCTGAACAAAGCAAAAACAGAGCTTAGAAATACTATGTTGATCTTTGCATTTTACTTCATTTTGAAGTTCAGTCATATACTTCACATTTATTTAAACCTAAATATTTCAGTCCTTCAGGTGAAGGAAGCAGGATCTCTATTTATAATCCTTATCAGTAGGTGTATTTCAATCTATAAAAGGCTATGGAATGAGGACTTAAAGTTTCTGGGAACTTCAGTATATAGAAACATATCAAATACAGTAATAACTACAATTAGCTACAAACAAACAAAAGCAGAAAGGAAATTTTATCAGGTATATATCATAGTATCTACTGTCAAAAAAGAAGGATAATACAAAGTGTAGATTATAAACCTACAAGACAGTATTCTAAATGAAATGCTAACAAAACATCTTTAAAACTAAAATTTGTGAGCAAATATGTATTTTATGAAAAATTTAAATATATATTGCTTTCAATGTAGTTTTAAAGCAAAGTGGAATCACTCACAAAAATGGAAATTGCATTTTGATCCTCTTTTTTTCACCATTACTTTTCAGAGCTCAGCTTTATATAACTTGCTGATATCCTATCAGTAAAAGAGTACAACATTTCTATTTTCCTCTTTGAAGGAAATGTTCATACAGACATACCTATATAAGCAAAAAGTGTGTGACTAAAGCTTCCCATTCCCTCACCAGGAAAATTTTTCCAAGTTATAAAAGAACAGTTTGCATATTTGGCAAATGGTATTCCTGCATAGCTGCCAGCAGATATTTACAGTAAGCCCTAGATACTCTTCTATCCTTATAAAATAGTATACGTCAATATTCAGAAAAGAATAAAGTACCATAGGATTAAAAACCAGTATCTTAAAACCCAATGCAGACTCCTCTTCTGATCAAGTGAAAAAAAAAAAAAAANGCTAATGGGATTTTGTTTGCATTAAAAAATATACATTCACTTTTATTTGTTAGGAGGAATTGCTATAAAAAGGTCTTGCAAATTCAAACTATGAACAATCATAGCAAATTTCCATAGATTTATAGATGGGCCCATACTACTAGACAGGGATTATAAAGTACACAGATAACACTTTTAGTTCAGAAAGTCTCCAAGTTACAAATCACTGAAGAAGACTTCATTAAGAAAAGTAGCACTACTTTATTTCGGTGTTCCTAGTTCTTCTCTAGAGAGCTGAGATACCTGCCACTGGACTTTGCTGGAAAGAGCCACATATGGACTTTTGGTAAAAGGCAGCAAAATCATTCTTGTGAACACCCACACTGGTCAACCAAACTGGAAAGTAGTTTTACATACTTGTTAAGTTTTTGGGTTTTATTTCTTTCTGTCTTTAAAGACACTGAATCATAGAAATGCTAGTCTAAAGAGACTTCTGGGGATCATCTAGCCCAACCTGAAGGAGGGCTACTCCCAACATGAGGCCAGGTCAGCTATGCTTTTTCCTGGCCAAATCTTGACAGCTTTGAGGTGTGGAGTTTAAAGAACCTCTCTGGTGACCTATGCCAGTCCTGCACAGATCCCATGGTGAAGAATTTTTTTCTAACAACTAGGCTGGCTCTCCCAGGCTACAAGTTGTGGAACCAACAATTATACCATCTGCCTCTGTGGAGAAGAGTTTGTTTCCTCAGTCCTTTTAATCCTTCTTCAAGTAAGCTAAAGTTATCCTTAAAATGCTTCCCTTGTTCTCCTCTTCATTGGAGTATACAAGCCAAGCTCCCTCATCCTCTCCTTCTGTGCTCTCCAAACTAGGGTGCATGGGTGTGCCAGACAATCAATTGGGGTATAGGAAGAAAGTATTTTTTGTACCATTGTTATATAAAGTAAAATAAAATAATATTTTAAAAATAACTTTATTTCACCTTTGTCTCATCCTTTTTTCATTTCCATTTTTTGTGTATGTTTTATAATGTACACTATATATCAGTACAGTAGTACATACATATTATTTATAAGTAATATACATATATTTGGGGTGCATGCTCAAAAATTTTTAATGATATGGGTGCAGAATCAAAAAAGTTTGGACACCGGTACTTTAGGTGCCTGGCTGTCTTGGTTGTTCTGTTTTTAACACCTCTCTTGAACTGAGAATCTTAAAGTGGGCATAGTATTTTTGCTGCAGCCTTGTAAGCACTGAGTGGAAGAACTTTCCTCAAACTTCTGGCCATGCTCCTCCTAACATAGCCTGCTATCTGGTTTTGTTTGTTTGCACTGAGAGCACACTGCTGGCACATATTCAGTACTGAAATGCCCAGACCAGTTTAGCAGGGCTAGGCAGTCAGTACCCAGGTTATACTAATAAAGTGGAGTTAACTGCTACTAAAATTAACACATCTCTGTATTCAATGTCGTAAGAGTTCTGCTGGCCCCAACATATGATATTCTCAAGGTCTCTTTGGATTGAAACTTTATTGTTAAGCAGGTACATTGCTCCCCTTCATTTAGTATCATCTGCAAGTTTGCTAAGGGAGCATATATGCAAACTTCTAGAAGCTACATATGAATGCAGTAGCCTTGCTACCATTTAACTGGAACAAACACCATTTCCAATTGCCTCCCAGCAGACTTCCATCTCATATTGTCATGGTTTAACCCCAGCTGGCAGCCCCACACAGCCACTCACTCATTCCCCCCTGGTGGGATGGGGGAAAGAATCAGAAGGATAAAAGTGAGAAAACTTGTGGGTTGAGATAAAGACAGTTTCACAGGTAAAGCAAAACACATGCACACAAGCAAAGCAAGAGAAGGAATTCATTCCCCACTTCCCACCGACAGGCAGGTGTTCAGCCATTCCCAGGAAAGCAGGGCTCCATCATGCCTAAGGGGGGCTTGGGAACACAAATGCCATCACTCCCAACATTCCCCCTCCCACTGCTTCCTCTTCCCCAGCCCCTTCTATGTTCAGCATGACATCATATAATATGGAATATCCCTTTGGTCATCTGGGGTCAGCTGTCCCAGCTGTGTCCCCTCCCAACTCCTTGTGCACCCCCAGCCTCCTCGCTGGTGGGGCGGGGTGAGAAGCAGAAAAGGCCTTGGCTCTGTGTAAGCACTGTTAAGAAGTTAACTAAAACATCCCTGTATTATCAACACTGTTTTCAGCACAAATCCAAATAGCTACTATGAAGAAAATTAACTCTATCTTAGCCAGATAGAGACCCCTCTTCGGGTGTCGATGTGCCACAGTCACATCTTAAAATTTTCTGTGAGATGTGAATGTGCAGGAATATTAATCTGTAACTCAAACATGAAGATTTTCAAACTCTCACCTTTAGCAGTAGTCTCAGTCTTTCATTCCATCTTCATTTAATCAATTACAATTTATCAACACCACTAAATAAAGCTTTTTCACTAGCACCCTGCCTACTTCTTCCTTCTCCATCTTGCTCACTGTTTGGCTCAGCTCCTGAGCTGTCACTAAGCTCACTTCATTCCTTTAATTGTGATTTCCATAGTGGCTGGAGTAACTACCTTAACAGTCACCAATCATTTCAAATATATTTTTACTGCTAGGCTTTCAGGAATATATATATATATTACATTACAATATTTAATATACATGGAAACGTGGAATGTCTTAAGGATTCTTCCTTCAGTGAACTTTTGCTGTGGCTTTCCTTGAATGCATGAACTGAACTGATAATACACTTCTGTACTGAGAATGAGGGCAGCCTTCCATGATACTACTTGTGTCTTGCACTAATAGTAATAAAGAATCACACCTACTTACTAGTCACATTTAAGGCACAGGAACTGGCAAGGACTTCAGTGCTGTTTTTTAGATTTGTTCTGATTCAAAATTATTGAAATATAACACTGCGTGATGTAGAGGAACAATTCGACTGTTGCATCTTTACAGAAACTGTACCAGCAGAAATGTTAAACGTAAAAAAAATCTTTGTGAAATCTACCTTAGTCCACATCAGTGGGACTATGTATGACTAATTTATTGTCCATTATGATAATGGGTAATAATGCACAGTGGCATAAAAAGATCACTGATGATAAATGCAGACCTACTTTATAAATGCAGCATTTTTCTCCTGTAAACATATAATGTAACTTAATGTAACATGTCCCACCCACCATTTTTAAAGAACAAGCTACGAAGTAGTGGACAGAAAAATCTCCTGTTACCCTTCAAGAAACTGGGAAAAAAAAAGAAAAAGTTGGTTGAGAGTCCTGATGTGTTTTGCAAGTCAAACAGTTTGACCTAACGTGTATTTCAATCTTCAGTTGAGAGAGATGGTGAACAGAATTTTTTAAAGAATAAATATACCAAATGTGTGTACTCAAGTCATACTGCCCTTGAATTCCACCTTTCCCTAATCCTGGTTAAAACAGCAAAACACATAAATGTTTTAAAAGCAAGGGAAGAATCTGCTTGCATACTGTGAGGCACACTGACTGAGAACTCCAAGAATCTGTCTTCTAAGGCATCACACATTGTATGATTTTTTTCAGGCTGTCAGTATTTGTATTTATTTAATTTAAAATTCTGTTCTTAAAAATTGCAAATTGAATATGATATCTGTTATTGGTACATTTCAAGTGATTTTTGAAGGGAAGGGTCTTGGAATCTGTTGCTAAACTGGGTAATAAGTTAATTTTTATGGGAAGTTTTACAGATAGTCAGTGACTTTTCCTTTAGAAAAGGTTCTGTATCTGCACAGTATCTTTTATACTTCATTGCCTTTCTTTCTGTCAGGACATTTTACAGGAGTACAGTATATTGAATCTATATTACATACAAGAAATAGCTTGATTTTTTTAATATTTGGAGGAAACTTGCTTCTGTCCTCTTTTAAGACACCCATTGATAGAATACTACCATATTACGCTTTTGCTTTTGTTATACCTGACTTCCAATCTGTAAAGCAGGGAATGTTCTCTATTCCACCATTGTGTTCTATCTTTTGTGTGGTAAAATGTAATGAGATTCCTGCAAATCCCAAAATTATAATTTTAAAGCAAAACTTTGAGAGCATATAGCCATATTATACCTCATGCGAGAAACTGTCAGTGTTGCCAAACCAGAATTCTTCAGGCAAGGTTCTACCACCACAATAAAGAGAGTATCGGGCACAAAGGTCTTCTGTTTATATATAAACTTAGTATTTCTGCTGAAACTGGAAAAAATATATTGCCTGTTCAGTATCATGAAAGGAATGAACAGAACTTGTTTATTACCATGCAGAATCAAAGTCTGAGGACTGTTTAAGAAGAGGAAAATAATGAAGGCAAATATTTTAGGTAGAGCATTTTTTTCTTGCCCATCTATCATTACCATATATCTTCTCATCAAAAGTGGTAAAAGAACACATTAAACTATTAGGAGAGAGGCTGCTGCTGTTTAATTAGACTAATAAATTATCCAACATCTCTTTCAAAATCCAAGGAGAATCTTAAAACTATATGATGGTTGCAATCACATAATCACCTGGGTAGGAAAAAGCGCTGTCCTTTTCAGTCATGTCAGGAGAATGACAGGTGTTATGCCTGATATGACTCAGGGAACTATTTTAAATCTTCATTAAAAACAGCAATAGAATGTGATTTACCTTAATTGCTTAGCATGACTCACAAAATGCAGGCATGTTTATGGATGAAGTAACACACATGGTCAAGTTAAATTGGATTACTTTCAATCACATTCAGTAGGCTTTTTTGTTAGATACCAGAAGACTGCAATAAGATGTCCACGCAGCTTTCTCTTCACCGAGCTGAACAAATCCATCTGTCTCAGCCTGTCTTCATAGGAGAGGTGCTCCAGCCCTCTGGTCATCTTCGTGGCCCTCCTCTGGACTCCCTCCAACAGCTCCATGTCTTTCTTGTACTGGGGTCCCCAGAGATGGACACAGGACTTCAGGTGGGGTCTCACAAGAGTGGAGCAGAGGGGCAGAATCACCTCCCTTGACCTGCTGGTCACACTTCTTTTGATGCAGCCCAGGATACGATTGGCTTTCTGGGCTGCAAGGACAAGTTGCCAGGTCTTGNAATTTAGAGACAAGCATGTTGTGCAGGACAGTTTCAAATGCTTTGCACAAGTCCGCACAAGTCCAGGTGGATGATGTCAGTTGCTCTTCCTTTATCTGTCAATGCTGTAACCCCATCATAGAAGGCTACCAAATTTGTTAGGCATGATTTGTGCTAAAAGAAAGCCATGTTGGCTGTCACCAATCACGTCTTTATTTTCCCAGTGCCTTAGTATAGTTTCCAGGACAATCTGCTCCATGATCTTGCCTGCAGTCATAATGTCACTGACTTGCCATGCACCCTGAGAGACCAGACTCAGACTGAGTACCTGCATTCTTTTTAGTTTTGGTGTCAGAGATGGTCATTCCAAGCTTGACACATACTGTGGAAAATAGTTATTTCTGATTCATAGAGAAATTCATAACCCCATTTTCTAACTATTTCAGACTATGATCTTCTATAAATGATTGGTCACTTTAGAAGGAGAAACCAAACCAGATGACATTTAATGTCATGTGACAGGAGCTTTAAACTCCGTAAGTTTATAAAGTTTCATCTATATTTGATTAAGGACACAAGGAACATGTAGAATGACTTACCCTCCTCCTTTCACTACCTCTTTATCCTTTTCTGTCTTGAATGTTCAGTCTTAATAATATATTTACTGTAGCTTAGAGAGACAAGAATATGATTCCAGATAGCTCAGAAAAGGAGAACTTGCCTATTCTCACTTCAAAGCCCTTTAACACATTTCTTCCTGTGGCAGATATACCCACCCTGACAAAGCCTGTGGAAAATCCTTCCTGCCACAGTTTGAATTATGCCCACACGGCAGTGGTCATTTCTTTTGACAGGTGATGAAGCTGAGGTCTTTGGCCATTTGGAAGGCTGCAGGACCACATATGACCACAGGTCTGATTCAAATTGAGTATAAATGGCTTCCTGCGAGAGAGCCATTTTGAGCTGGTGTCCCTCAGACCAGTGGGTCTGCGGACAGAGACTCTCCCCGTGGGCTGGGATGCCACCTATGGTTCATCTTTTGTTCAGATTGAGAGACCTCATATTACATGTGTGAGTGATTTTGCACATTTTGGATCATCAGCCATAACTCTTAAGAGCTCTTAAGTCAGTGGTGTAGTATTAACATCCCAGCCAACATCCTGAACCTGTGGATTGTTAATGTCTGTTGGAGTCTCAAAGCAGTTTCAGTTAGAGTAGAACTTAGTCTGATTTTCCTTCCATCTTGTAAAAATAAATCTCATTTTTAGAATGTTAATTGGCCTGCCCTGGTTTGTGAGGTTCCATGACACTTTCTCATAGGACATTGAGATAATCATGATACAGTAATCAGCTCAAAATCAAGTGCTATTTCCTTTTTATTTTTGCAGATATCTTCTTATTGATTACAATTTTATCTTTCAGCTGTAAAATTTTAATCTTTCTAACAATATAAAATTTAAGAATTCAAAGAATGAAAAAGTCTAGTAGTTCTGTGGTATTACAAGATAAAACAGGAACCAGTAGCAAATAACTCCTTCCTGAAATTCTCCATCACTGATTTGGCCAGTATTATCTCACAGGTTAATGTGTAAGTCAAACATAGCATGACCTTCCTTGAAGTCACAGATTTATTTATACTGTTTGGAGTAGACTTTTTTTACCCACGCATGGTTTGGTTTCATTCTGCACTGATGTGCCTAGTATTTCAAGAAAGGTCACACCAGAAGAGTATATATCCTATCCTGCTTAGCATAATAGACATGCAGAAAATAGTCATTTAATGTGGCATGCAGAAAGCAGAAAATCAGACAGAATATGTTTTCTCACAATTTCTTCTAAATTTGCTTAATATCTTAACATAGTGTTAAGGGATTTGTAAGAACTATCACCTACAAAATCCCTCATGTATTTTTCATTAGAAAATCAAACGTTTGCTAGTTAGTAATTAACTTCCATATCAAGTTCCTTAATTTTTGAAATTTCAGTTTTTACACAAGTGAAGAACAAGAAACACCACTCAGGTATGATCCCTGGAAATAATCGAGACTGCTGTCATGTACTTGCTAAAGTTTCCCACTTCATTGATTTATTTGTCATGGACATATTCCAAAAGAATCTGTCCAAAGTTCCACAATCTTCTTGTCAACCCCTACCTCAATGTCTCTTCTCTCCTCCAAGGTCTCAGCTGTTCTATCAATCTTGTTTAAAATCACTGATGATTTGGCAGTCACGCCCCTTTCTCCCCTGTCCTAAGTGGTTACAAACAATGGGAAGTCATTTGGGATGTGGATGGTATTTTAGAAAGGATTTAAAAAAAAAAATCAAGAGTACAAATTACATTAGCCTTCACAGTCTTCCCACAGTTTATTTCTACCATTTGAGATTCAGAGTAAACTAATATGCAAGTTTCACATCCCTGCTTACACATAATGACTAAATTGGCAGAATTACATTTAAATCCTACATCTCTTCCCCTTCCATCTGTTCTCCTCCTATCCTCCTGCCCTTCGGTGATAGTGAGATTTTTCTCCCTCGAGGCCAACATTTTGCTAGGCTAAAGTAGAAAAATTTAGAATAAAACATATGCTCAAAATCTGAAAGATTGAAAAAATATTGTGAAAACGAGAGAAGAATGTATTAAAGTGTGCACTAAATCAGACTCATTCTCACTTCAGTGCGTTTCCTTGGCACTTGCCCTAACTCGTTCACATGTGAGATACATTAAACCCCCTT
The DNA here is from genome assembly GCA_013400195.1 of Aramus guarauna. Lineage (NCBI taxonomy): Eukaryota > Metazoa > Chordata > Aves > Gruiformes > Aramidae > Aramus > Aramus guarauna. Next base: position 45,804 of record VXBL01003297.1, read on the forward strand.
GTAATTTACTTTGATATGGATTCTCAAACCTTCTACTACACCAGCCATGATAAGCTTCATCCTCCTACACATATAAAAACGTCAATATTCTGCTTTTACTGTTACGCTTCTAAATAAAGAACTGTTAGCTAAATATGTAGCCAAATTCCCTTCCCTGCAAAACTGCCTGATAAAGATAACATTAGATTTATAGCACAGGATTTTGGTCAAAAAACAGAATGTAGAATTTCCATGACTTTTTTTTTTTTTCATTTTGCTTCTAAATTGTGAACAATCAGAAGACTTGTCACTCTGTGTGTAATCCAGTTTATGTCACTTTGTTTTTTCCTGTTTTATCCTGAGAATAATTTGTTCAAATCTATGCATAAAATTCTTTAAAATCTATACCCATGTTCCATTTTTTTGTTTTCAGTAAAGTTGGGGGTTTTTTGTGGGTTTTTTTTTTTTTTTTTTGTTAACCAAGGCTGACAAGATTTTGTGAAAATATCATTTTCCACATAGAGATTTCCATAACACAACATCTCTTACAAACCGGTGTCTTACATGCTATTATTCCCATATGACCTAAGACTGTTCAGGAGCAGCACAGGCAGAAGAGGGCCTGAACTCCAGACTGAGTAAGACTGAAGGTTTCTGGCAGTTCAGCAAATATAAGCAAGACCTCTTCTGAAATTCCATCAGGGTTTTATTAAACTTTAGTCAATACAGAATTTAATGAAATCTGAAGGCTTTGGCAAGGAACGTTTAAAAATGACTACTCACTTCAAGAGAAAACTCTGAACCAGATTTAGGTATGAACAATGCATCATATTCCATGTATGGCCCTTGAGGCTAGTATCTTTATCACACCATAAGGTTCCAAACATAAAATATCTTATCCAGTGTAATGAGTTCATACCTAGAGTATTTTTAAATGAGCATACTGTTTGAAAAGATCATAAGATTGCTGCTGTAGAGAAAGAGATTAACTAAAGGTGTACACTGCCTAACGTTCCCAAGGTTGAAATCATCTTTTACTGGGAAGATTGCTGGAGACAAGGGTATTTTAGGACCTCTGTAACAAGATTCCTTCTCAGAAGATTTGTAACAATATTGAGAATCTCAAAAACCATGAAGCACATACATGTGTGTAACAGGGTTAATGAGAATGACTTAGAAAGCAATAATAGATTAGGAGATAACAGAATTTTCAAATATTTAATTAATATAGTTATAAATATACTGCTATAAACAAGATATATCATGAATGTATTTGTTATCTTATGACTACTCAGCTTTTAAAAGATAACACATTCAAGTTTTTGGAATATTCAGATGCTATCCATACTCCCCTCCTATTTTGTAATAAGGGTCATAGATGATAAAAAGATGAAAAGAAGGATCCTATGCACCTCCCTTTTCTAACATGACTATTTTAATGAAAGTATAATATATTTAACTTCATATTAGATATTGGAATTAAAAATCAATGTTAATCAAAGACTGCATGCCTTTTTATTTCAAAATAATGTGGAAACAAGCCGGTGATTTATATTCTGCACTTAAACAGCTGCTTTTTTTTTCCCCTTGCTAATTCATTGTCTGCACTGTCACAGTCTGTTTGGAGTTCTCAAATTTACTGGACAACGTATGTTGTCAATTAAACTTTACTTTATGAGCTCATTAGGAAAGAAAACAAACACAACAAAAAAGGGCTCAATCCCCCTCATATATACTAGTCTAACATGTGAATTCACTAATTCATCACTTAATTCATGAGGTTTCTAGCTCACAAGTTCTCTATTTCACAACTTAACTTGCAATTTTCTAACTTGATACTTGTAACTAACTTGCATGTCAATGAGAAAAATCATAACCCAGTTGAGGGTAAGAGTGCTCATCTCTCCTCCTCCATCGGGGTGCAGGTGTCCCCTGTATCACACAGGGTGCTGTGGAAGCCTCAGTAATCCTGTTGGATGCTCTTCAAAAGCTTTTCGCGTAAGCTGATGTACTCACATCTTACAGCTTGGAAGTTGGGTCTATACCATTTCCATAAATGAATAGATTCTAAAGAAACTGCTAGATAATCAATATGGAAGGATGACGGGTGCAGGAGACGGGAAGATGCAGGTGGTAGTGGCTGCATAATGACTTTTAGCCCTTCCTGGTCACCTTGTCCTGCCTACCTGTTGCTCTCGCATGGACCTAATGGTGCTGCTCCTAGCATACATCGAACCTTAGCATAGGCTATGTGTTAGCCAAAACTTGAGCAAGTGTTGAATGAATAGTCACATGCATGAGTTCTTTATTATGTGACCAAGCAATTGCATAAGTATGACAATGTAAGGAGGATATTGTTAATACTGTAAATCAAAAGCAAAGATGTTCCCCATAAATCCAAATTCTTAACCATAGAGTGTACCATTCAGTAGACCATAACTGCAATAATTGTGTACTTTACTATTAATCATAATACCACAATATTTATTTGTACATGCTTTATAATACCCAAATTAATTTTATTACAATTTTTTATAAATTGAGACCATTTAATACACAGTATGACATTTTGTTAAATCTTTTCATTTTTGCCAGAAACACCTTAGACACAATTTGCATATTGATGAAATTTTCAAAAAGCAACAATATGTCTTAGATGTCTACAAATGCACCTTGCTTAATGCATTTGTGCTTACAAAGGAAAAAATATATTTTGGAAACATACTGAATACATGTTATATGCGGATGCCAAAAAAGCACCCTAGTTTCATTGCTTTCACATTGCATGAATTTTGTCATTCTGTGAAGTCAGAACATGTCAGAGCACCCAACAGAACATTGCTCCCAGATTCACCAGTTTTAGATGACATAGTGTCATGGGGTGAAATCTACCTGAAAGCATTGCTCAGATAAAATGAGGCCTGGACCGTATCTGTCCAACTCTGATCGATTACCTGATTCTGGTATGCACTGGAAAAGCAAGGAAGCACAAGTAATTTTCATGAGGGAGGATGACATGAAAGCACTACATCTAGTCTGCTATAATTGTTCAGATATGCTTGGAAAAGATTTTTAAAAGCACAGATGAAACTAATACACACTTCATACCCTTGTAACATATTTGAGATGGGAAACTAGGGGGTGATAGTACCTCAGGTAATAACTGTTAATTAGCTTTAGATATGCATAGAGTCAAAGAGATTAGCATGGGGTATCACAACCAGCAACGCCACTGGCGGCTTATGTCAACAGCCTAAAGTAGAAGGCAAACTGCAAACTTTAAGCCACTGGACAGTCACAATTACAAGATTCACAGGTCCAAATGTAAAACGAACAGTGCCATAACCCTCTGTGGTAAGTAGCTTGCTTTGGATGAAGAAGTCCCAACACACTGGAGGGAAGGAATGCCATCCCAAGGGACCTTGGCAGGCTTGAGGAGTGGGCCCATGNTTGGAAGGAGTCCAGAAGAGGCCACAAAAATGACCAGAGGGCTGGAGCACCTCTCTTATGAAGACAGGTTGAGACAGCTGTGGTTTTTCAGCCTGGTAAAGAGAATGCTCCAGGTAGACCTTATAGCAGCCTTCAAGTACCTGAGGGGGCCTGCAGGAGAGCTAAAGGGCGACTCTTTGCAAGGGCATGGAGTAATAAGACAAGGGGTAATGGCTTTAAACCAAAAGGACTGGGTTTAGATTAGATATTAGGAAAAAATAATTCACTGTGAGGGTGGTGAGACACTGGAACAGGTTGCCCAGAAAAGTTGTGGTGGCTGCCCCCTACCTGGAAGTGTTCAAGGCCAGGTTGGATGGGGCTTTGGGCAACCTGGTCTAGTGGAGGGTGTACCGGCCCATGGCAGGGGGTTGGAACTAGATGATCCTTAAGGTGCCTTCCAACCCAAACCGTTCTGTGATTCTATGATAATGTTAATACAACATGCAGAAAGATGGTCATAAGCATCACTGCATTAATGTCACTGAGAACAAGGACACCTTTTTTCCTCCACTTTCTGTGCTAAATATTTATTCCCAGAGTACAGAATGGAATCACTGATTAATTTTAGGTGTCCAAAGAGATCAGATGGTGATTGAGACTAATTTTAACATTTTTTTCTCAAAGACTTATGGTGTCAGTACTTCCTGACATAATTTTATTCTCAATGAGTGAACTCTATGATTCCTGTGTTTTAGCTCAACTGTAAGTTATTTACTTTTGAGTATTTCTTGGATCACTTCAATTATTAATCTCTAAAGAAATGTTGTTCTTCCAGGAAGATTTATGGAAGAGGTTAGTTGTTGGTTTTATCTCTTCTTCTGCAAAAAATATGCAAGAATGATGTAAAGTACCAAAAGACAATCTGTTCAAGGTTACATCAAGAGATATTCCTGTACCTGGTAAACTCATGTATCAAGATGATATTAGCTGTATAAGCATTGAACCTGGAGTTGCTTTCCTAGTTATTTGCATAAACATTGCACTTCTTTCTGGGATCTGACATCAAGAGGTCAGTAGTGAGAAAGATGTCACAGAGTTGACTCCATTTTTGGAGATCTGAATTACCCTAGCTACAGAAAGCTACTCTCAGCTGTATGCTAATATCACTAAGCCAGGGTGACATTTTATCAATCAAATATAAAAACATACTTTAGTCACAGCTCTGCTAAGTAAAGTACAAATTATTTGTAAATAATATCTGCATAAACTGTATTTGAAAAAGGATCAGTAAGTGTCTGTACTAATTTGCTATTGGAATTAAATTATTTTTTCTTGAAAAAGGACACCAAGGTTTAACTTCATTATCCACAACATAACTGTAACATAATCCTGAGAGTTTATATATATTTATATATGACATACATTAGCACAGCACTCTTTGTTGATAAAGACCATGAATATGCATAAATACAGAAAACATAAGATTTAACAAAAAAGGCATTGAGCTAACATGCCTTGAACTAAGGCTCTAACTAACCAACTGCCATGTTATTAGTCAGTGCAGAACAAGCATAATAATGCCTTTAAACCATTTTCTCTCTTTCATTTTTCTCTTCCCACATACATGTGCATTGCTAAGATAGACTTCAAATCATTTGCTCTGATTTCAATAACTTAACACTGAATGACTCCCAGCCCTAACAGGGCAGTTTATAGAACGTAGTCTGTGATGTGTCATCACGGTTTTAGAGACAAGGCCATTGTCTCCAGGGACAGATAGCAGACACTAAGTTTTTATTTCCTTGGTTTGCAACAGATTATGATTTTATACTTACATAAAACACATTAATAAATACACATTTAAGCATAAACTTAAAGCAATAAGCTTGGTAAATACCAAGCAACAAAATAATTTTATTCAAATAATATGAATGATATGAAGAATTAATAAAAGAATCACATTATCTTTGTAAAAAAAATGGAGAAATTCAGAAATTATTCCTGATTAAGATATTTGTAGTCCTCTAAAGGGAAGGTCTTATTAGGACATTTAATCTCCTTCCCTTCAGTAGAAAATTACACTTCCTTGTTAGCTAATTTTTTTGAAAGTAAAAGTATTATAAAAGTATTATGAGAGAAATATGAAAATTTCATTTATGTTAGATAGTAATAACAAGGGTAATGAATAAAAAACTTAATTAGAGTTTTAAAATGACATTAATAATATTGATAATGGTGTATGAACTGTGCTAAATCTCTGACTATATGATAAGAACACATAATGGGCAACAATTTAGTTGAAATATAGATAAATGTACAAATTCTGGTACAATCTAAAAGTTTGTAAATGTGATGCAAAATATTACTGATCAAATGTATTACACGTCGTAAAAGACAATATATTTGCTGTGAGGTAGCAGTGATCTAACAAGAATACAAACCAGCTTTTTGTCTGCATTGATTTTATTCATCAGTTAGCACAATCATTTGCAGAGTGATTGTGAAACATTTCCTGCATAATTTTACAAATTGGTTACTGAGTTTACTCTCTTTTAAGAAAACCACATGACTGTAGGGTGACACAATGCAAGCTTGGTCTCACAATATTTTTTTACCGACTGCAAAAAATTTCACAGCATGAATAGGATCCTCATTGTGAGAGAACTCTGTAATCCTTTGTGGTACATTTTTATTGCCCACTCCTTAAGGCATCTCTTTGAAGAGCTCAAAGAATTAGGCTGTTTCTCAGTCCTTATCAATCTGTAATGTTGCTATCTCCCTAAATAAACACACAGAAAGTTAATGGTCAGTACCACTATTACAAATACAATTTATCAAATCAACCTGTAGTTACTGACAGCACTGTACTGACTGTCTACGAGCAGCCAGTCATTCTGTTTCTACCTGGTTACAATGACACCGGAGAACACCCCTATCAGCTGGTAATGCGCTAATCTTTTTGACTGCATTTTTTGGACTATAAGAATGACTACTTGAAAGCCTAAAGTAAACCTAAAGTTTTACCTATTAATTCTTTCTGAGTTTAGGAAATTATTCAAATCTTTAAATGATTCAATTATTTATTTATTTCTTATTTTGGGTCACTGAAGAAAGGGAGAAAAATCCATTAACTTATCCTGCGTATTGTGTCTTGTCATTATCTGAGAAGAAAACTGATTTCTGTATACTTACGAGCTTCTGTGTTAACTGTTGATTCCTTACAGCATCTGTCTTGTGCCTCATTTTCAAGTTGCTACTTGAATGCTGACTTAAAAGGTGATTTGGGTGATTTTAAGTTCCTACTAACAATGAATGAATTTCAGGAGCGTTCAGTTCTTGTTCCTCCCTTCATCTCCTCTGTATTATTTTGTGTAGCCCTTTCTACAGTGCTTTCAAATCACTTCAAGGGATAGCCACACCCTGTGGACCTGTTCTCTCTATAAGCACCAACAAAGATTTGCACAACGTAAGTTCTCAATGTTTTTCTGTTCTTCTGCTTAAACAAACATTCCAATGGAGTTACATTTCAAGTTAGCTAAATTTTCACTTAGTTGTCTTACAAGTTCACATTGAAGTCATACACATGACCAAGATGTTTATGAACTAGTCAATAATATCTATCTGAAATGTTAGTATTCAAGTGCATAAAGGGAATTCAGAAGCATTTTTATTAAAATTGAAGCCTCTAAAAAGCTCTTCCTGACAGATACAAATAGAAGGGAAGGACTCTACTGTTTCACTGAGGGCTGGTTGACTTTGGTTTTATTTGCAGTTATGGGCAAACTCTTAATTTACCATCTATTGAAAGTAATGAGTATATATATAAAAAAAAAATCTTATATTTCGTAGGAGTCTCCATGCTATGCTAAAGTAATTGTTTAGAGGAACTGAGATAGCTTATGAACAGAATGACAAGGGAGATTATCATGAACTTTAGCAACACAGCAATCAGCTGGCACTTTATTTTGTGGAACTATTTACCAAATCCACTGACAATACAGTAGTGGGAAGGACTACCTAGAATCAGTGCTAAATCTCTACTGTATTGCTTTGTTTTCATGCTACAGTAACTTTACTGACATTTGAAAAATTATGTCAGTGTGAAACTACAGTAACAGAGCAATGTGTCTAACTGGTATTCCAGTATATTAAATATTTTTTTCTAAAATATTTACTGCAAAAACAAAGGAAGTATGTCTTCTTAGAGAAAAGAGAAGGATTTGTTGCTAATGTGTTTCGTATCAGTCAGCTGAAGTGATGTAGCAAGCTTCCCTTACAGGAGACAAGGAATCTGCAACACATGATCCATCAGTATGTACAAACAAATACAAACACATACATGTATATAATTTTAAGTTCTTTTCTCCTCCTACATTGTCCCACACTGTTGATTTGTGACTGTGAAAACAAGAACGATCTACAGAGGAGGCAGATAAGAGTTACAGATTTCTTCTAAGTCATTCACACCTTGTCAGCAGATCCAGGAGACCACAAAGGGTTCCTTCCCTGTAGTGTTTGGGAGGCAAAGAAGGAAGATGAGGAGGTGCACTTACTTCAAGCAAAAGAAGCCACAGAGGCAGCAGCCCAGAAGGTCAGAACAGACTCGTACTGTTTCCTTTCAATACAGAGTTCACCCACAGGGACATTAGTCGGATTAGTGGAACTGCCTATAGTACTGCTAAGAAAACAACCATAAAAAAATGTGGGAATTACTTCATATTCACCAATTTGATTTCAGTCATGTTTTGTATCAAGGGTATGTTACCTTTACATAGTGATGAGAGCAATTTTGTTTCAAAGTGGTGCATCTTGGAGCAACAAACTGAGAAAATCTAATCTCAGTTTTGACTGTATGATCAAATGGAATATTGCTATGAAGCACAGGATGCCATTCTTTCATTTATTTTAGTTCCAGATGAAGAGAGTCTGCACAGAATAATTAACAATACAATGTTCACTAACTACTCTCTAGCTACTGAAAATTGGCATCAATTCAGTAACTGCACTTTCATTACTCTAAGCTAAGTAAGTAGTTCCATACCTCAGCTTCTAGTTTTTACCAGATTCTGGCCAAATAATTTTTCAACAATCTATATTCCTATGCTCTAAACAATTGCTCTAAACATGGGGAGGGGTGTTGTGGTTTTTTTTTGTATTTTGGTTTGGTTTGGTTTTGTTTGTTTGTTTATTTTTTGTAGAAACCTAACATGGTTTTATTAAAATATCAGACACTCAGGAGGCTGGAGGTGAAAGAGCCAAGCAAATTAGAATTCAGCTTTTCCTGTTATCGTAACAGCTGTTCTTTGAGTGTTTTGTCACCATTGTAAGTTATTAATGTATTATAACCTTTCAGATTAGCTTTTCATCTCTTGAAAGTAAAAAAGAAATATATCTCCTCACTTTGCAAAGACAATCTTACTTGATTAGGCTTAGCTTTCTTCGAACAAAAGATGGATCACAGAACAAAAAATCAGCTATTGTTGTGTGAGCCACTTTGTTTTACTTAGTTTAGGCAATAAAGTTGAAGAGCAAATTGTTGAAGAAACTCATTTTTATTACACTTATGATACATTTAAGAAGAAATTCCCGAGTGACAGTTAACTCATAAGTGCAAATATGCATACTAAAAGGCCTGTTTGGGGGTTTGTGTGTTTGTTGGGATTTTGTCCAGCTTATTGGTCAATTTTGAAAATACTTCTCTGTGAAATGTTGCACATTTTCAATATTTTTTTAAACCAATAGCCAGAAATCATCCAATGCCACAGTGAGGTCTCATCTTCTCTCCCCTTCCCTGCCCACTCCTCCCCTCTTTTGCACTCTCCATACTGCTCACAACACGGCCCTTCTACTGTCCCTTTTAGATGTTAAGGGCTAAGAACAAGCTTGAATTTAACTTCAGATAGATCTAATTGCAAAGTCTATGTGCATAAAATGCATGCAAGTCCTGAGACAAAAAAGGACAAATATGGTGTAACACAGACACTAGTAATATGCTAGAACAAATAAAAATACCTTTTTAGTTATTATTACACCAAGTTCTGAGCATGCTCGCTAAAATAAGTTGGAGAAAAATGGAAGACTATACTAGAAATTGTGTACTTATTACTACAGCCAATGATGTTACAATAAATACAATTTTTTTTTTTTTTTCTGCTGCTGTGTGTAGAAGGCACAAAGGCATGTATGAATTTAGGCTTATATAACACCATTTTGTGTTAATAGAATTAAATGTATTGATGAATGAAGATACTTCAGGATATTGCTATATATTGCTAACATGTTTTAATTCAGAACTTTAGAAGTCAATCCACCATCTTCAGACCCAAAGGTCTTTTGTGCCTCTCATAAGTTGGTTTTCAGTAACTGTAAATCATGTGCCTTTCAACCTGTTGGCTTTGCAGTACTACAACACATCTGTAAAACTTCTAAGGCTATAAATCATATAAAACATCCCATGACACAAATTAGGCTAAGTCATGCAAACAGGAAATAAAACAGCAGGCACTTTTAATGGGACATAATGGAAGCACGAAGTGAGCCAGTACTTGATCAAATCAGTCTGACCACAAATAACAAACAAAATGTGTCCATTTTTCTTAAGATAGAATAATTTTTTATTTATTAAAATGGAACAAAAATGGAACTCCAGTCTTGGCTCTGAATTTACTCTCATGTAAATATTCCCACCTTACAGATTCCCTAAGAATTTCATTTAAAAGTTACCAGGTATTACCAATGTTAGTCAATCTTTTAGTTTATTATTTATATCAAACAATTTCTAGCAATTACATCCATTTCCTCATTTATTATGTTTTATTGAATTTGAAATTCTTTTTTTTATTCACTGTATTACAGTTATTTGCAATTAAATTAAAATTTCAAATAATGTTTTGAAAACCCTTTTTCTCTGCATCAGGATTTTTGAACTCACTTGTTTCCCAGATCTTGCCTGGGGTCTACACAGTCCAGCTGAGAAATTTCAGTTTCAACTCAAAAATGAAAAATCTCAAATTCAGAGAGAATTCATTTCAGATTAAAATGAAAACCATTATTTTGTCTTCAAACTTTAGAAATGTCTTTAGATTGAGGAAGATGAAATGTATATATTTATACTAGAATATAGCTATAACTTACATAGTCCAGGAGGAGGAAGCAGACAATTTTGCTAGTATTCATACATAAACCAGCTTAATAGCTGGGGAGGTCTTTATTCCATCTTAAAGAGGAGTCTGAAATCAAGATTTGCAACAGCAATTTCTGCAAGAACATGATGTCAAGGCCAGAGGAATGTGGTATCAGAGTGAAGCTGCTTTTTTATCGTCACTCACACAGGCCTATCCTACCATATAGAAAGTAAGCAGGCATACCATCTCCTGGGTGCTTAATCAGTGACCTATAGCATATCAGGATAACACAACACATACCTCTTCCCTACTCCAAGTCTGAGAATGGAGTCTATAGTTAGCCTCTAAATGCATGTACATTTTAGAAGTAGCAGAAATTATACTATTCATTATTTCATTATAAGTTTTTTCCTTTGTCTTGACTAAACCATATACCACATCTAACACAAATTCCAAGGCTGTTTTTTTCTTGTCTGCAGAGCTTCATTTTTAAGCAGATAAATGTTCCACAAAATCTCTCAAAATCAAATGTTCTCTGACATGAACCACCTGCAGAACCAAAGACTTATACTCAGCAAAGATTGCAACAATATCATTATCATGTGTAGGTATGACACCAAGGACAGATTTTATTAAAATAATCAGCAGCACAGCAAGGGATAGATTTTCCTCCATTTCTTCCAATAGAAGTAATAGGGAGTTCCATATGAAAGGAGGAGGCAGATTAGGACAAAACAGTGCAGAAGGTTCTCCTCAAAATGTGTGGTAAAGCTAAGCAACTCCTGGCAGCAAGAAGATGCAGATACTACAGTTTTACACCACCACATGGGAAAACTAGGAAATCTGATTAAAAAAAAGGAAACCAGTAGGATCTTTATATGTAACCAGAATGACTGGACACTATGAAAGAACTGGGGAAAAGTATCATGTATGTTCTTCCAGTTTCCCTGCACTCTGTTAGGCATCACTTTTGTTTGCTACTAGAAACACGTTAGATGGACCATTGGTGATGCAGTATGTTCACCACTATATTTTTAACAAGTTCCTGAACCCAGAGCATCAAAATCGGGGAGAATTCTCACCTATCTAAATACTAAGCCTAATGGTCCACTGTGGATTAAGCTATCTCTGAAAAACTGCAAGCTTAACTTCTTTCCCTCCAAAGTTTCTTTCACCTTAGAGATGTTTTAATACAACACATAAATCAGACCATAAATGTCAATTTGCTTAGATCTGTCATCCAAAAAACCCACAATCATAGGAAATAACATAAGGGGGAAAAACAGCTTTCCTACTTAATCATCAGCACTGAGCAGGGACACACTTCCAGGTTCTAGACAGCTTATGTTCAGATCCTTTGTCTTATCCACATTTGTTGTTCCCAGAAGATGGATCACAAACAGAGGTGTTTTTAACATCTTTATCAATAACCTGAGGAATGTAATGGAGTAATTAATAAAGTTTGCAGATGACACCAAATGTTCGTGTCCCATTGTTGTCATCTGTCCATGTGTGTCGTCCCGTCCCCCCCCCCCAGTTTGAGGTCATTCTCATTCCAAATTATCCTACAATGTGGTGGTACTTTTCACTTTCCTTCAATCCCTTGTTCCTTGCAGCTGGATCAAATCAAAAGGAATACCAGAAGTCCCCATTGCAGCCAAATATTTAAAATTTTCAAACTTTTGTGTCATGAAGCATCTACATCTATGTAAACAGTATCTGACTCCATGTACTGTATTTTACTAATTGGTGGTAAACCAAACCCAAAATTTAAAATAAACGTATATTTGATTTAATAATAATGTAAAGGATTCATTCTATGTTAGCCAGAAATCTCCACTGTAAAAAGAATAAGAAAGTTTTCAAATTAGTTCAGTGTTAAAATTCCTTAACTATGTATGTATACATAAATATATTGCAGAATAAAGATGTTTCTTGAACATTAGTGTTGGGAATGTATATGGGCTAAACTTTGAACACAAGCTTGTGCAATTAAGGTCACTAATGTATTTCTTTTGATAGTGGGTAGCAATATATTTCCTTTCTAGACTTGCATGTTGTTTTCTTGTTCAGGCTGCTAACATGAATAATAAAAAGACAGGGCATGTTTTTCATTACACTGTGCAATGCATTGATACTGACTTTCAGTAAATATCATATTCTGAATTCACACACCTCATGCAAAGATAACTCATAATTCTAAGTCTTTGGAAATAAAAGTGCTCTGGCACTGCTGTCTTTAAATTGACAGTCAAATGGGGTTTCCTAGTCTCCTGAGATCTAATTAGACTTGCAGTGTTTTACGTGCCATTCCTAAGGGGATGGGAGCTACACAGCGTCTTCTGTTTATGCTACTGGTGTCGCTGCTCTTCTATTTCAGAAATGGTTTTGGCACAAGCAAGATTACCATTCCCTCTATAAAAGAAATTGTCATTACTTTTATGTAGTTTATATGAGCTGATGCAACTATGTTTTCTAATGCACAGTATACTGATGTTTTGCTACATCTGTGTATATTAAAAAGACGCCAGAGAAAAGTACACAGAAGGAAAACATAACAGTTTTTTAAAAAAAGTCTATCTATCACTAAGGAATTGGGTTGTGAGTTGTAAAGAATTTTTAAGAGACAGACTTCATTTGGGTTTTGTTTGTTTGTTTTTCTTCTTTTTATGTTGAGAGTTTTAACTATATTAAGTATAACTATTCGTCACATTACCTGGATTTCTCCAAAGTACAAAACATGAGCAAGTGACAAAAGAACATTTTCTTTTCAACTCATAGGCATATTGTGTGTAGCTTTGTGATGAAATTTGTGAGAAATAATAAAAATGCAGAATTGAAAAATGACATGTCATCAAAGGAGGGAAAGGAATGCGTGGATTTTGTAATGGTACAACTGAGGAACATGGCTTAGAATCATAGAATCACAGAATGGTTTGGGTTGGAAAGGACCTCAAAGACCATTTAGTTCCAACACCCCTGCCATGAGCAGGAATACCCTCTGCTAGACAAGGTTGCCCAAAGCTCCATCCAACCTGGCCTTAAACACTTCCAAGGACAGGGCATCCACAACTTCTCTGGGCAACTGTTCCAGTGCCTCAGCACCCTCATAGTGAAGGATTTCTTCCTAACATCTAATCTAAACCTACCCTCCTTCAGCTTAAGGCCATTACCCCTTGTCCTATCACTCCATGCCCTTGTGAACAGTCCACCTCCTGTTTTCCTGTAGGACCCCTTTCTGTCACTGGAAGGCTGCAGTAAGTTGACTCCAGAGCCTTCTCTTCATCAGGCTGAACCCCAACTCTCTCAGCCTGTCTTCACAGGAGAGGTGCTCCAGCCCTCTGATCGTTTTTGTGGCCTTACTCCCAACTTGCTCCAACAGGTCCCTGTCCTTCTTATGTTAGGGTCCCCAGAGCTGGACACAGTGCTCCAGGTGGGGTCTCATGAGAGGGCAGTCAAGGGGCAGAATCACCTGCCCCAACCTGCTGGTCATACTTCTTTTGATGCAGCCCAGGATACAGTTGATTTTCTGGGCTGTAAGCACACATTGCCAGGTCCTGTTGAGCTTTTTGTCCACCAGCACCAACTCCTTCTCCTCAGGGTCTCAATCCAGTTTCTACACAGACAAATCAATTCAATAGTAAGAACAGATGAATATCCAGGAAGATATTTCATCATAGAGTATTAGCTATCTCAAAAAGGGTACAGTAGTAGCCTTTCCTCTCTTTTGGCAGTTATTATTTACTTACATGACAGGTATGGATAGTTTATTTTGTATGCTATATAGACACAACACAGGGGCAAAAGGTAAAAAAACTACTGTAGAGACATTTGTTTGGTGTTCTATAGGCAGCATCTGAGCATAATTCAGGCCCTGTGTACTTTCAGTATCAAGACTGCTCCTGTCTTGATACAATTCCAGGACTAGTTAAGGAAGAGGGAAAAGCAGTAAGCATCCTCATCTTTTTTCCTTTTCTTTCTCTTTTCTTTCTCTTTTCTTTCTCTTTTCTTTCTCTTTTCTTTCTCTTTTCTTTCTCTTTTCTTTTCTTTCTCCACCACCCCCACCCCCCCCGCCCAAGACTGCATTATTGGCAATGTATTTCTCAGTGTAGGCAGGACATCTCTTTGTACACAAAGGAGTTTTCCGTTTTCCTTAATAACTTTTACAGAGGCCTTGTTTAGCATGGTCCTACATGGTTTTCGTAACAAACAGTTGAGCCCTAGTATATAGAGATGATACCTTTTATGGACTTCATACAACATGTAGTTTGAAAGTTACTGAAATAGCTTCAAAAAGGGGCAGATCATCTTGCTTACATCAGACAGTAGTTCAGTTAAAATAAATGATCTCTTGTTTCTGATATCATTACCTCTTCCTCCTGCCAACTTCCTCAAATCAAAGTACAATATTCAGAGCCATAAGAAGGAGAATGAACAATTCGGAACTAAGATTATTCTATACTGGTATGACTAATCACAAACTGCAACCATTATGCAGCTTTTGCAAATGTCTTTTTGAGTCTATGCAGAGAGTGCTTTGCATCCAATTGGGAATTCTGTCACCTTGGAATTTGCAGACACACTAATAAAAATGTACCTGATTATACAATGAGCAACAGCAGAAGTCCAGATTGACACGGAGGGAATACCTAAAAAGCAGAAACTCAACAGACTGGAAATCTGAGACAACATATTTCTCTAGCAGATGCACAATGCCACACATTTTTAAAGGTTTCTGTGAAACTCCTCAAACTCAATGACACGATGAATATACTTTATATGACTGTAACTGAAATCTTAAAAATTTTAGAACAAGACTTCAATTTCTTTCTTTTTCTTTTTCTTTTTTTTTTTTTTTTCTCTCAGAAGTAAGGCTCAACATAAGAAAGGGGAAAAAAATCACAGAACTATTTTCCCTGAAGCAAACATCAGGCATTTTATGATAAAAAGAGTGAGAAAAGTAGAGAGATGGATTTTAAACCATATGAACAGAACTGACCATCGGACAGCAAACATTTAAACTTGAAAAAGTGGCTTTGTATTTCCCTACAGCAAAATAAAATGTTTAGCATATTTGTTTTTAAAGTAGCAGAAGGGGGGTTGTTTGCTGGTTTGTTTGTTTTTTAATGGTCATTGATTAATTAACAACATGTGTACCTATGAATTTTGGTCTTTATGACACTGGTTGTGGTGGGTTGACCCTGGCTGGAGGCCAGGTGCCCCCCAAAGCCG
>VXBL01003297.1:61744-101524 GCA_013400195.1 Aramus guarauna
TGTCTGTAGGGCCACAGGTCCAACTAGGAGACTGCTCCAGCATGGGTTTCCCATGGGGGTCACAGCCTCCTTCAGGTGCCTCCACCTGCTCTGGTGTGGGGCCCTCCATGGGCTGCAGGTGGAATCTCTGCTTTGGCACCTGGACCACCTCCTCTCCCTCCTCCTTCACTGACCTTGGTGTCTGCAGAGTTGTTTTTCACATCTTCTCACTCCTCTCTCTGGCTGCAAATGCTGCCTCTCCTTTTTCTTTTTCCTTCTTAAATATATTATCACGGAAGCACTGCTACCACTGCTGATGGGCTTGGCCTTGGCCAGCAGAAGGTCCATGTTAGAGCTGGCTGTTACTGGCTCTATTGGACCTAGGAGAAGCTTCTAGCAACTTCTCACAGAAGCCACCCTCATAGCCCCTCCACTACCAAAACCTTGCCACGCAAACCCAAAACACTGGTATAGACTACATATTCTACATAGATGTCATAGATTCTACATATACTACATAGATATCAGTTTCTGCTTCATATCTGATCTAATCAGAAATGCTGAGATTATCAATAGCATTCAACTAGCATTTTGTAATTGTGCTGTATCAAACTCTACAAAAATATTACTTGCCTCTCTCATGATGTCACTCATGTCTTTTAAAACCATGAACAACATGGTCCCATGAAGGGCTATGCTGAAACTTCTTAGGTCTTGATAAGTGGTTTTGTTTTCATTTGTAGCCTGGGTTAACAAGAAAATGTTGAAAAGTACATTAACACAATGCTATGAAATACCAGGAAAAAAGCTAATTTCTCAGAGATTTTTCATGCCTGTTCCAATATTTCAAGAGCTGCAGACAGCTTAAGGATAGTAAGACAAACAAGAATTTTTTTTTATATTTATTGAGCACAATCTCAGATTCTAATCCAATATTCAGACTATCTGGTAGATCAGGTAATTCAGGACACGGACTTGGCCACTAGGTAATCAATTGACAAGGCAGTATTTTCAGTCGCTTTGCCATAAATGTCAATAGAAGTTTCTTTGAAATTGATGCATGTCAACCAAAGATGTCAGCCTTAATAGGAAGAAAACTTTTGAGAAACTCCTTTTTCTCAACAAGTTAAATAAAGTTGTGGCTATCAACTTCTACCCAAAGCAGTGCTTCTGTAAATTCCTCATTTGAGTAAAATTGCAACGGGACATTTTCTGAAGCTATCTATTTCTTCATTTTTTTCTGAATAAAATAATTTTGTAACTGGAGGCAAGTGTAAATTTTGATTGGATTATTAATGCTGAGGATTCATAGCCCAAGGCATGTGAGAAATTCTGTAAAAACAGAAAGGAAGAGCAGTAGTTCAGGAAGCCAAAATCACTAAAAAGCTCAGAGTTAGTAAAGATGACAAAGTGGATAGTACAGAGTAACTAGCCCCTTACGATTTAAAACACAGGAGTGCTGGATCATGACATCATTTCCACACATTTTCTGCCCTCTGTGCAATTATGCTATCATGGTTGCTTAAACCACGATGTCTGGTGTAGCATAATGGCCTTGACTGGAAAGCTGTTGACGTTTCACTAAGAGCATGTTGCACACACCCTTCTCCTGATTACTCACTCACCGCACCTCTTGCGCTTAAAACTGAGGGCTATCTTTACTGTGGATATCAAGTGCAACATGGAGTCATTATGAAAGTACTGCAGACAACTAACAATCACGTACCACATGGTCTCACCAGACAATCTAACCGTAGGTATTTAAACTATGAAAAGAACAACAGATATGTAAGCTAAATTCTTAGGCTCTTAAATTGACTGATTAGAACTCTTTGCATCATCTAATAAACAATGTCACTTTACTTAGAAAGGTCACTGTGAGCAACAAGAGGTGTTCACCAGAAACAGCTTTGACTGCAGTCCTCAAGATCTATCCCAGGAATGGTAGAACAAGGAGAGTAAGCTTAAACACTGGGACTGGTCTTTGTCATTTTATGATGTGTTTTGTGCTACTGCTGCCAAAACCATTTCACATAAGACTTATATATATTCTGTTGTACTGGATAAATCATTGTGAGAAAAGTATTGAATTTTTTCCATAGCATGTAAGTGAAAATAACAATATTAAGATAAACACGCTGTAGGTCAGTACATGCAGTGACATCTTGTCAGGCTTCATTTAGCTCCTGTGTTGACTAATAAGTACTTGCCCACAGTTACTTGGTCTGAACACAAGAATTCTTGTTGTGGCTACTGCTGCCTTTTCTCTAAAATACTTCAAGCAGGGAAATATTTGTTGTCTGTATGGCAACTAATCCAATTATTTATGATTCCTAGAAAAGGTCATAGAAAAAAAAATTTCCTTCTATCTTTCTTTCTCTCATTCTTCCTCTCTCTTTCCTCTTTAACAAATGTTTGGGGAGACTATTGCCAAAACTTCTGAAATAGGATACTTGACTTATTTTTATGTGCACATGCAGGCATTTTTGTTGCAGGCAACCGAAGTCAAAACCAGGAAAAAATTAGTCACTTAAACCAGTATTTCCTATCTGACACAACAGTGCTTACTTGGCAAAGGTGTTCACTAATTAATAAGACAGAATAAAAGTGGACCCTTTGGTTCTATTTTCTGTATTCTGAACCAGTGCGTTTTTCTCTTAGAGCATGTTTTACTACTACTGTTGATATCAAAACCATACTACAGCTCAATTCATTCAAAATACAGCTGCAATTATTATATAATCATAAAAAGCATGAAAGTGCTCCCCCAAAACAAAACAAAACAAAACAAAACAAAACCTAATTTAAACTGTGTGAGGTGGAATTGGAATTCTGGTACCCTAATGCACATTATGTCTACATTAGAGAGTAAAAACCCCTGTTATTAAGTGCAGTGCACTAAAGGCACTTCTGGAGCAAGTAATTTCCTTTCAGAAATCCATGAACTTTGAGTACAATCTAAGATGCAAAGTGTCTTAAGTGGGAACAAAATTGAGATTTACTTAAAAATGCACTCCTGATCCCCACTGAAACACTAATGAAGGGAAACTATTTTAAATAGCCTGCAATTCTAACGCCAGTCTTCTGCTGATTTTAGAAAGCTACATTCTCGACAAAGAACTCAATCATTTACTATGTAGGAAGTATAAAGCTTTGCCCATTCTAAGAAATTAAATGGAATGAACTTTGTAGGAATTAGCTCATTATATTAAAAAGGCAATATCTATTTAATCATTTACAAGTACTTTTGTGCCATCAAAATAAAGTGAAATCAAATGATATATTGGATGTGTTGTGCTGGAATTTGATATAGCACATAGCTATTGTCAGCTTGAGAGCAGAGTTCAGACTAAGCCATCCACTTAGGATAAAAAGAATGAAATTAACATAATCCTAATAAGAAAAAAGAAGAAGACAGAAATGACAGAAAGTTCTTAAAACCTTAACCTCACTTATGTTCATCTTCACTGTCACCACAGAAACTACCTTACAAAGCAAGCTACAGAGAAGGGAAAAATATTATCTGTCACCAAGCTGCACATTAAGGAAATTATGAAATTGAGAAAGTGCCCAATGTCCTGTGACAACAACTACAGTCCCAGAGAGGAATCATTGTAGCCCATGCCCTTTTTCCTCCAGGTACTTTGACACTGCACACATTGTAAGGTTGTGTTCTCACTCTGAATACAATTATTTTGTGTCTGCCTGAGCCTCACTGACTGTGGCAATGTCAGCAAATCCAACACTAGTAAAATCAAGAATCTGAAATAATAAAACTTGTTTGCTTGTATTGAGTCTGGCTGAGATGGAGTTAATTTTCTGTATAAAAGCTCTCACAGCGCTGTGCTGTGCACTGGCAGCCAGCAAGGTGCTGGTAACACACCGGTGTTTTGGCCACTGCTGAGCAGCACTGGCACAGCACCAAGGCTGGATCTCCAACATCCCCCCTCACCATTGCTCACCCTCTTGGGAGTGGGCGAGATCCTGGGAGGGCACACAGCCGGGACAGCTGGCCCAAACTGACCAAGGGGATACTCTATACCGTATAATGTCTGGTCAGCAGTAAAAAGCTGAGAGCAAGGAGAAGGAGGGGTGGGCATTCGTTATTTATGACATTTGTCTTCTGGAGCAACTGCTTATAAATATGGTCTCAGAATAAAATCTTTTAAATAACCTCAAAATAATGTAAAAGTCAATACAATTTTAAAGCTTAATTTTTTTTCTGCTAAATAAATTGCCAGCTTTTCTAATTGTTTGATATGAGTAGTGACGAATAGAAATTTGATCAGGACCTTATAGACAATTTATATTAATCAGTTGCTGATTAGGTTTGTTTAATAAAGATATAAATCAACTGATGGCACAAATAAGAGTTCCCAAATAAAAATCTTGATCCCAATTGGTCAATAAGAAATTTTTCTATTGACTTCTAAGTACTAAGATTTCATTCCCCAAATGATTGTTCAACATCTTATGACAGGTTGAAAATAAGACTATTTTTTTTTTAATAATTTCTATATTTTAATAAAAGTGGTATATCCAGGGCATGATTAAACATACCACTAACCAGATTGAAACAATATAATTAAAGGTACTGTAATAAATTCTTTTGACTTTCAAAAAGTTATTGTAAACAAAGCACTGTGTTGAATGACTTTTCTTACATAGCATTCCCCCAAAAGCATCCAAGAGGTTTACAGCTAAGAACCAGCCTTAAAAACACTGCCACAGTTACACACAAACTAGCTGAAGACTAATCTTCAAAGACAGATAGATTGGGTTTTAGATAACCCCAAAAATGATGCAGACTAATAATTAAAATGGTTAAAAATAACTTAACAAAAAAATGCATCTCACACATATACATAGCCAATCTTTTAAAGTTTTTGTTCCTTTTCAGTGGAGAGAGAGGGGAAGAAAAATATGTGCTCATAGTTAGTGGACTGTCCCTGGGAATTTATTTAAAGCAGATATAGTTAAGTAAAGCATAGGTTATTCAAAAGCTAAGCCATCTTTTCAGAGATGGCATTGGAATAACTCCATTGATTTCAGTGGAAGCTTATTACATTAAAGGAGAATGATAGAAGAGTCCAGCTGATTGACGTTAGCAGAGGTCACATAGTTAAACCACCGTGTGTCACTTTTTAAGCATATTATTGTGTTAACAAACACATAAAGCAGACATTACTACATAGAACTTAGGGCAGGCTTTTGCATTTCATCATGTAAATTATGTATGGTACAATATACGTACATGGTTTACGAAAATTCATGTAATATACTGCCACAATAACTACTATTTCAAATAAGAAAAGATTCTTCTTGAAGATTTATTACTAACAACTTGATACTCTAATTTTTATTTTTTTTTAAGTGACTGAGCAGGTGAAACTATTAATAGACCAAACTTCAGTGTAATTTAAAGTACGAGTATTTCATCATCACTATTACTTTATATAAGGTAGCAATTCTTGGTACAAAAAACGAGTCTGAGGACAACTGCACCAGTCAGAAGATGAAACAACATGTGTCTTGCTATTTTTTAAACATAGTCAAAATCACTGCATTCAACTCACTGCTTGTCAAAACTGGACTGGCTATTTATTTCAGGTTTAGCCTCACCTGGAATTAGCTTTCTACACCAACTAACTTCTATTGAAAAAGTCCTCAAGCAAAACCAGAATAGCTTAGTAGTAACCTTGCTTCCATGCATACAAATATGAAAGAATCCGTTGTCTATGAAATAACTGAAAAATCAACAGCCAAGAGTTAATAGCTCATTAAATAACTCCCTGCTGATTTTTTTAATACTGAGCAACAAACATCTACCTTATTGTTCTAAAGGTATCACTGTACAAGAATAATTTCAGTGTTATGACTCAAATCCAACAATGTCTATTTTTTTATATCATATAAAATTATACATGCCTTGAAATGGTTCTACAACCACTAGACATGAATCAGTTTGAATTATCTCAAATCCACTGTGGTATAAAACAATAAACTAGGAATAGCCTACTAATCATTGTTTGGACAATGACATTTCAAAGATACGTCAGATGAACTGTGCAAAGCAGTCAGATACATCAAGTAACTTCAGTATTTCTCATCTGGAATGACTTCAGTTTAGAAGAAATTGGGTTTTTTTAAAAGACAAAATAATATACACAGTCCAAAGTTATTCTAAAAATCCTCTATTTAGTGATGGTAATATTTCACCTTCGGGAAGAATGATAAATTCTTGGGTAATGATTGGGTAGATATAACTACCCAAAACTTTATTTTCTTTTTGGAATGCAGCTGTTCAGCTCCTTCAGCCAAGGGCAAGCAAGTGATGCACGCTGGAACTCTACTGACAATAGCTATGGTCCTCTGACCCACCATGCATGCAAAGCAATGGCAACTTCAGTCAACTTTAGGTATCTTCCCCTTTTGAGCCACAGAGAAAACAAGCCCTTAATCCTTCCTCTTACAAGAACTGTTTTTCAAAACTTGGCTTAGCAAAAGCTGCAAGTTCATCCATGGAATTTCCATGCATACAATAACCCAATATTCACACTAAATGAAGGTCAGCCTCTCTGACTCAATAACATTCTTGCCTACTCAAATGTCTCCTTATTTCCTATGCTGCAGGATATGGATCTCATTCATCTGCTGTTCTGGAAACTTCCTTTTCATTTAAACATAGAACAAGTCCAATTATCCCTCCAGACATTCATCCTTTCATTTCAGCTTTGATTTCTAAAGCCATCCATTTACTATCCTCCTTGTTCTACCCCTCTAGTATGTTCAGTTAAACCACAAAAAAATGCATGGTATACTTTTTAAAAGGGTTCATCGGGTGCATAATTTCATAACTTTAATTACTTATTACTTTAGCAAAACTTAGTAGTGATTTACAAGCGTTACTTATAAAAGAAACAAGAATAAAAGATAAAAATCAGGTATTGATTGGAAGCAGATTTAAAATGAATTATCTCCTCCAGAAGTAAAGTTCAGAGTGGATGCATATGCTCATAATGAGGAATAAAAAACCTGGCCTGGATTTTTTTTCTGAATTATTTTTACTATAAATTTTGTATATTTCCTCCATTCTGAAACCATGGGAAAAACTTTCTACTAGCCTTTATTGTAGTTCTTTATATTAATTTTATTGTTAGCTTCCTTTCCTTTTTCTTTTTCATGAAGTGACTATATAAGTAACCCCAATTTTATATGTTCTTTTTTGGCATATTTTACAGAGAATATTCTCAGAATTTTTCCTGTAAATGAATTCACAAAATAGAGTACATAGGTGATGGCAGGGACAACACATGTTCAAGGATTCAGAGTCTAAAAAGTCTTATTTATTACTATTTATTACTTATTTATTACTGTCTTAAGTAGCCCACAGGACTATGTCAGTGAGCAAAGGCATGAACTTAACTATGAAGTAATTAGACTATGATAATAATGTATCGTAGGTCTTAAATTATATTCTTACAGTAAATCTAATGATTATGCAGTGAGATTTTATTAGATAGATAAACAGACAAATGTAAGACTTTTCTAAACTAATACCTAATAACATGTCTACTAATAGAGGCAAATTGCTCAGTAGAGTATAAGCTAAGTTAAAAAGAGTCTTGGTTTGAAATAGTTATTCATTTATTATTAGACTGTTCAATTACTGTGCCTTACTGAAGAGAAATGCATCAACATATTTATTTAATAAATGAAATAAGCCTTCCACTTAACATGATAGCAATTATTTGGGAAATTTATATGCTTCTGTCACAAGATACCAATTCAAGAAAATTAATAGATCGGCTACTTCTATCCGGCTTATGTATATCTGTTAGGAACTGGCACTGCTTCAGCAAGCAGGCAGCACTGCATTGATTGCCTTTGACAGGTGTGGCTTGTGGATGAAATGGGAAAATTAACTAAAGGATTCAATGAGGAACTTTGTATAATATACAATGTGACTGTTCTTATTTGTCTTTTCTATTTTTCTTTTAGCCTTTTTTTTTAAAAAGTATCTACTTTTAAAGAAAAAGTATCTGCTGGCATATTACTAACTCAAATTTTTCATTAGGCAAGAAATATCTATTTCCTCACCTCTTTAAGTTTTGTCAGAAGGTTATTTTTCTGCTATATGCCACATTTTCTTCTACTTTTCTACTATGTACTTGTATTATGAACACATCATAAATACTACTCTTTATAAATATTTTCAACTTCTTGATGATTCTTTTTCACAGTGACAAATACATAAAACAGGAATGATGTTTGCATTTCTTCTATGTAGTACTTTCTATACATGAACATGAATTGTACATTTTATTTTTGTGAAACACCAGGGTAGAATAATAGAGGGATAGCCTCCAGAGTAGGTATATGCTTTCCAGTAGTAGGAACAGAGAAAGTAGATTGCTGTTTTTCACAGGAACACCTCTCGTTGGTCTGTAAAGTCATCTGCTAGAAGGTTTTAATGCTTTTACAAAAAGCATCTAAGAAAAGTTACACAATTTTGACTGACTCTGTCATTTTGTGACATTGTAATTTAATGGGTGTTGCCATCAAGGAGTTTAACTATCCTTGACTAAAATGACTGTCAAGAACCTACGTGGCAGTATATCACTTGACCATACTAATTATATTTTATAAATAAATAACTGCAGAGCATATGCCTTCTATTTACTGCCTAGTTACATGATACAGTGTTATTATATAAGGATTTTTTAACTTCTATATTGCTGAAGTTATACAGACAAGGAAGTGATGCATTATTAGTTTCATAATATTTTACTATTCATATTTAAGACTTACCTATGTAGTGAAATTGGAACACATTTTGTATTAACCAGTCTATATCTGCCTGAGATAATGTAATTAATCTCTGACAATCTTAGAGAACTCAGTGAAGTCAACACTTCATAAAAACTTTCTTGTATAGGAAAAGTATGTTTAGTTACTCCTTTTATAACTGAAAGAAAAAAAGAAGTTAGTATTCATGTGCCTGTGATAGGCTAGGGACACAGGATAAGCTGTGTAGTTGGAAATAATATGTTTTACTAGAATAATTTGTTATAGTTGGAAAAAAAATGGATGATTTTTTTCCTCCCAAACACTTCTTCAGATCTGAAATAGAATCTGCAAACTAAAGTTCAATAAAAGTTAAGGTCAAGAGTGTAGGAGTTAAGTTAGAGAGGGCGCAAATAAATGTCTGTTGGTAGTGCATGGAACAAGCTGTGGAAAAGAGAGAGCGACAAGAAAAGGACAATGTTAGCCGTTATCTTACAGGCAGCAGACAGAAACACACAGTTCAGAACAATTGGAATAAAATGGGAGTGTCTGTGGAGAAAAGGTGAAGGAGATTAATAAGCAATAAAAGCAAGTATGAAGAGACTTCTTTGCTCAAACTCCGAACTATTCTTTCCATCCATACCTAGCCATGGTTTAAGATGTAGTTCACTTCCCGGGGCACCTCTCAAAATCACTATCGTGACTTTGTCTGTTGAACATACCTCAAAACACTATTGCATCAAGTTTTGTATACAATGTCCCCACATGCCGTCATGTGACAATTCACAACATAGTACATGTGCCCTCAGCTTCATGCCGTCAAAATGCCACTCCACTGAACTGCAGCATAGCCCTTTAGCATTTCGGCATCGTCTCACGGCACTGTTTCTAGCAGCTGAAAACTGCTACAGCTTAAGGTGCCACAAAGTTCTGTTAACTCCAACAGCAATAAATCAAGAGCTCAGCTAGCGGGGTGATCACGTAAGCACAAATGCACATGCCTTTCCCATTCACTATAAAACATACTTCACATACCATGTAGATAAGATTTAGTTCCAGAATGTCTATCTTCCAAACATGAGATTATTCACTACAATTCAGCAAGCTCTTTTACTTTTTCATGTTTTGGCATTGAAGTAGTCTTGGAAAGAGGGGGGATGTAATATTGGTTCCATACCTATTTTAGATTCAGCTAAATACTTCAAGAAGAAAAACACATTTTTGTATTTATGTACGTTCATTGCAGTAATGTGTTATGAACTCAAAAGACATTGCATGTTTTTATGTGGTCCATAAAAGCCCACAACTTAGAAGCTGACATTGAAAATATTTAGTGTATTTGTTTTCTACTGATATTGCACACATTTTGATGTGTTTTATATTAAGAGATAGATAGACCAATATCTCTTAAAAAGTCCCACATCATTAAAATCTAATAAATTAAATACAGTATATGCTTAGTATTAAATTTCAAACTTACTGCACTGTGTGTCCAAGAGCCACTTATTTTCCATCTTTGCTCAGCTGTATCAGAAATCCTCTAAAAAATGGCTTCTCTACAGATGTCAGCATATGTCAGTATACATTTTAAAAGCAAAGATTGGAGTTTTTCCTTCCAATAACAGAGATTAAACAAGTATAGAAAAAATTAGCTTTGTGTCAGACAGGGTTACTCACAATTGTATCATGAAACTACAGGAATACTCCTGAATAAGAAAATTGGACAGTTGACAGGACTACTGCCAATGGTAAGTAGCACTAATGGAAGAAACAGGTGATTGAGATCTTAAAATGGTACTGAATTATTATGTATTCTAATTCTACCTACCTTTAAAATGAAAAGTAGCATTAGTTTATACAATAGAATAGCCATTTAGGGGGAAGCTGTAGCACCCAGAATGTTTTTCTTCTTTCGTCATCATTTTCCTTAATAAAGGGGTGAGATTTTAAGTTCCCATAGAGGGGTGTTGCTGCCTTAATAAATAAAAAAGGAAGGACATGTAATACAAATGAAACAATCTGAATCAGATGACATATAAAAATCTATAAGTTAAAATTGAGAATATTTCCTGCAGAAAATTAAGATTATTTTTAGGCACTCCCCACGGGTAAAGGAGAAAACTACCACAGAAGAGGTGAATATTATCAATTAGTAACATAACACTGTTACTTACAAATCATAAAACAACTGTAAATGTGTTAGCATGTATAAATGTGCAGAGTTTTCAAATTTTGTAATTAGATCTCTATCCATATGATATAGGTACTTTAATATGACTGTTGATTAAGATATAAGGAGAATTTCAGTAATGAGATAAAGACATTAGGTCTTCAAAGAGATAAAGATATTAGGTCAGTAATTACTGCTATTAGGAGTAAATTGGTTGAACCATCCAAACCACAGAATAGAAGTCCTGTTTGACAGACTCTGTTGGATGCCCTGAAGATAGCGTGAGACCTTAGGAAACTTTGCTGCAGAGCTCTAGCATAGAAAGTCAGCAATGGGCTAATGCATTCTTTAACAACCTGAAGCTCTCTTAAACAAACACCTATCATCAGAGAATTCATGAGCTAGAAGAATAACACTAGAACAGGGCCTCAGAGAAATCTTTCTTTTCTAAACGTTAGCAAGGAAACAGGTAGAAAAGAAGTCAACCAACAGATTGACATAGTTCATACTGAGACCTCTACAACTACACTCTGTGAGGTTCAGCAGCTTTACTTAGAACCACATATAGTTTCACCACGTTCCCACCATGCCTGTGTTCAGGCATCACTCACTGGTTCCAACTGTTACCTCTGCATTTTAGGGTGGAGATTATTCAGTAAGCGTTGGATTTGCAGTTTCCATTTTAATTTCCTCAGAAAGGAATTTATTTCAGAAGCACCAAAAGCACTTTGTGAGCAACACACATTGAGGCAACGATAAAGGAAACCACACTACTACTCCAAACTAAAATGGGAATACAGGCTTACATAGTGTAGGTGCTTCATTTTTATTTCTCAATTAAAGGGAAAACTTAGATGAGGGAATAGATTAGAACAAAGCCAATGTTAATATGCTGTTATTTAAAAATCTTGTTTTAAGACAAAGGTGCAGATGAAGCAGAATAAGTCAGCTGCCTAGCGATGGACATACCTAGTGTGACTGGTAATTGTAGGAGATGGTCTCTAACTCCCAGCCTAAGACTCAAGATAAAAACGCTGTGGTTTCTCTGAAGATAAAAGCAAGAGGCCTACCATGCAAAGGGATGCATCACAGAGTAAAGAACAGAAAAATTAACCTAAAAGCCATGTTAATGACAACAGTTAATTGTTTGGTAGTGCTGAATGGAAGATTGTGAGTTCACCATTTAAGTTTCACACGGCACACTACCATAAGATAATAGATAGCTTCAAAGAAAAATAAAAACCAGTAATTCACTCCAGAGACTGCACTTACATTATAAACAACAAGAGCAGCTTTAATAAATGGTAACTAAGCTCTAGGCATGAAGTAGCTGTGTATGACAAGGATGAGTGAATAGCATGTATGAAAGAAGGAACGTCAGCCTTGTTCTTATAAACTAGTGCCAAGATGTTCAGAGATCCTAAGGTATCACACATTCCAAAAATACTCTTTTTTTCAGGGAACCATATGAATATAAATCCCCACTGACTACTCTTTATGGCTTGCATATGATTTTGTTCTTGGTTTTCCTATATTTTAATCAGACCCCCAATCCTTTTCACCATGTCTTCATCACACA
This sequence comes from Aramus guarauna, assembly GCA_013400195.1. Taxonomy (NCBI): domain Eukaryota; kingdom Metazoa; phylum Chordata; class Aves; order Gruiformes; family Aramidae; genus Aramus; species Aramus guarauna. The sequence goes on from VXBL01003297.1 coordinate 74,260, forward strand.
TGCTCTAATTCTTATCTAGGCCTGATCCTATCTCCTTTCTTTCTGTAATTTGCCATATTTGCCTCCAGGACAAGACTTTTCTGTGCAATCAAGCTGGTCTGAACAGTTGTCCTATTTATCAGTTAACCTTTTTGTACATCACTCTGACTAACATTCAAGGAAAAGCATCCTTTTTGGTTAACAAACTGATTTAGTTAGTGAAGCACAATTTTTTTTTTTTTTTAATTTGAAAATTTTATCTCCCGACACGCATAGTGCAGATATTTTACACCTACACCTAGGTAGCTTGTGTTCTGTGGTGCCCTATGCGTGGTGACAGTTAAGTCATCACTGGAAATTTAACTGAATTATGAAACCCACCCCTTAAATATGTTATGGATGGTGGGGAGAGGAACACCACAATAAATTTAACTTCCAGAAAAAGTAAAGTATCAAATTCAAATTGGGAAAGAAAAAAACAAAACAAAACAAAACAAAAAAAACCCAACAAACTTTTCAGCTCTTTAGAGAAAATAAAATTGCTATGTATATCAACTTAAAAAAAAAAAAAAAGCTGAAATCCAATTTTCCACATATATCTTTCCATTGCAATGGATAATAAGTAACTAGAGAAATAAGATTCAATAGCCCTTGGGTCTTCACATGCCTACAGCAACATTTTAGATGCAGCTTTGTTTCTTAATTCACTTAGATAATTTTGAAATGTTTTACTACATTTTTATGCTGAGATAAACCACTTTTTTAATGAACAGTTAGTTTTCAATGAAATCTAGTCTCCTAAGATTATGTTGTACTAAGAATAAATAAATAAGAGAATGGTAAGAAGCAGATATTTTGAAATAAGAGTTCCAAATTAGATGTGTAGGTAGAAGACTGATACCCTGCATTGTCTGTGTACTTTCAGAATTATAATAATCATAACTCTTAAGAAAATATCCTTTACTTGAAGAGACATCATGTTTCCAGGAACAGTTTCTCAGTGTCAGGTGATATTATTTCATCCATGCCTTATTCTTGAGCACACTTCAGGCTGTATTTCTGAGAACTACATTAATGGCATGCTATCACCAATTGAATCAGAAAACTCTGAAGTAGAGCTATGCTGGCTATTAAATTATCAATTAATCATTTTTTTCCAGTTTGGCACAGTTCCATTTGTAATCAATGAGCTCCTTTATTAACTCAGGATTCAAGGCATATCACTACGTCTGGGCTTTGTCTTATTTTTCATTCCCATGTGAAAGACAGCTGATAGAATTAGTGAAGCATGACTCTCAGTTTTTAATCTAGGAGGGTTTTTTGTTTTATACACAGAAGATTTCCTTTTATACTCATATTTAATAATGTTCTTTCATAACCTCTTTAATTTCCTGTTCATTTTCATGCAATATGCCATTATAATGTATTTCGTTTTGTTAAAGTGGCTTCAAGTGAGCTTATGAAGAACTGATTAGACACCTGCATATCTCTTAGCACAGCAAAACTTCCACATTAAAATAAAGCTCTCCTAGAGTTCAGTGGCCCTTTATAAGTTCTCATTAAAGTAATTTGACATTGTACTATTTCTTGCAAAGAAGTTATGATATCCCATGGATATAACTATGGCTTTCTTGACCATGTAAAGTCCTGTTGAATATTAGCCCATATATATATATGACAGTCATCTACTATTCAGGCTAATAAACGTATTGAAAAGTCAAAACATGTATTTGGCTGCCACTGATTTAAGAACACAAATATGTTCAAGTTTGGATGGTTTGCATTTTGAAGGGGGAGTGGAAGAGAATCTGGAAAGTTTTGAGAAAAAGTAGATTTTTTTAAAAAATCATCCTTTTGAAGATGAAAAACACAACATAATTTTCCTAAGGTTCTAAAATGTGTGTCTTGAGTCACTAGGATGTCACTATTAGCATGAACTAGTCTATCATTCTTTGTAGAGACCTCTGGATGGATCTTTGCCAACGGATGTAAAATGTCTGTTCTGTCATCAGATAACTTTCGGACATAACAGCTGAGATCTTCTATTTTTTGACTACAAACTATGAATTTCTTCCTTCTTGCATTCTTCCACTGACATCCCATTATTAATCTGCTAGTCATATAAGCTTCTTAGAAGTTCCTTTTAAAGTCCACATAAAGAGCAAATTCTTGCAAGCACCTATCTCAAACTAGTTTATCTAGAGAATAAAAGGATACATATGAGGTTGATTAATAAACCTACATTAAATTGAGTGCCCAAGAGACTAAGGAAAGTCATCGTTACAAAGCAACAAGTTCATCTATGGTTCACTCTTTAAGAAAACACAGTGAAAGGAACAAGGATCAGGACAGAAGACGAGATACCCATTTTCAAAACACCGCTAAGGGAGATTTCAAACTACGAACATGATTGTGTCTTGATGCACACATGACGCTGAGAAGGGACTGGATTGCAGGGTAACAGCCTCAGAAGTCCAAATGCTTCTGGAGTGACGTACTGAAATCTTTGCTGTTCTCACATAGGGCTGTTTTCATTTGTACAGAGATGGAAACACACTGAATAAACTTAATTGCAGAATAAAGAGGGAAAGTATTAGTTTTATTCTCTGATATTCAAGTGTGAATTTGATATAACAGGGAGCATGAAGTTTTCACTCAGTCTGCTAGATAACAGTAGCTACTGACAACCCCTTTTCACACCATAACAGATGGGGAAACTGAAGATGCAGGATAACTGGAAAAGGTTACTGGCTAAAAAAATTTAAAAACATATATATTCTGAATTCATTTACAAACCACAAAGTAACTGAGATGATGTATATCAGAGTGTGCCCAAAGAGAAGCCAGTGAGAAGCTAGCTTATCTTTTACCAGTGAAGCCAAAAGTAAGCACATTCATGTCAATATATTTAACTCATTATTGCCATGGGCCAGTGTTCATCATGCTTCTGCCCTGGCCGTGTTTGGCTTACCAATTTAGCAGTTGATTCAGATTCATTGTATGGAAGAAACCAACAGGGAACCTGGAAAGCTAATGAACATTTATTAGCAGAGAAAGTGTCTCACCAATAATATAATACACAAAGAAAAGCCTGTTTTCCCTTAAACGTAGATCAGGCAACAACCACAACTTTAGTCTGATTTAAAGTCTGGAGTACTTTAGGAGTATGGTTTTAAATGTTTGTTTCACATGCTTAGTTTCACTGCAGTTGTTATCACTATCAGCCTGTACTCTTAAGATATTAGTTAAGAAAAGTAAAATGGTAAAGAAGACTCTTCCTGAAGTTGTTCAGCTGTGCTTCTACCTGTCTCAGGTTCACTCCACCATATATTCTCTCCAACCTGTTTGCTCAGAGGAAAGCATCTACGTACTGTAGCAGCATAAATAAGTGGAAATGGGACCTTTTAGAGTACAAAGATAATAGTTAAAAATGAGCATCTCATTGCAAAGGTAGAATCACTAATAATCTCTTCATCACAGATTTATCTCTACCACAGTTTGAGATGAAAATAATTTCTCAGGGTGCCAAACAGCTTAAAATACATAAAATGTGGGGGAAAACCCCAGTATCTGCCCTTTCATTTTTTTGTCTGTTTTACTTCAGTAAAGAATACCACAGAACAACTTGCATTCCAAATCACTGGACAGTACACTAAAAGAAGAGATGGGCTTTTAGACAACACAATGCACAATGCACATGACTGTCTTCTAAAAAGGAAAAAAAAATCAACTAAGCCCCAGTAGAACATCAAGCATTTTTAAAAAAATTGTTAAAGAGAAAACTGACAAGAAAGCTCTGTAACCTGTGAGATACTGGCACAGCTGCACATCATAAAAAATGTAGCTCTGAGCCACCTGCATTTCTTCTTTTCTACACAAAAATCCTCTGAAAGTGTTTCCATGGAATTAAAGTTATCATTGAAAATATGCCTTTACCTTAACAGATCAAGCAACAAAAGCATGCAGTTAGTCTGCAACTATATCAACCATCAGAATTTTTCCTCATTTTGTTAAATCACATAACCAGAATTTTCTTCTAAAATGTGGGGAAAAGAATGCCATTTTTTATGTGCCAATGAAAAATAATCACAAGATGAGGAAAGTACCTTTTTAAAAGGTGCTCTTGATGACAAATTACCCACATACTTGCTTTACTTTCTATTAATCATTATTAGTTTCACTCATATAACTTTATAGAAAAAGTAGTCACAGTTTTCTTTAAAATGCTTAGGTACCTGAAATAAAATATACTTCTTTAATTTTACCCTACAAAGGGTTTTCTTGGTAAAAAATAGTCATTTCTAATGGTCTTTAAACCTCTGCCATAATGAGCACAAATATAAGATTTACTGAAGACACAATTAAAATGGTTTGATGTCTGTTCACTAACACTCCTTACCATTATTTCCTTCTGTTAAGAGTAACTGTGTAAAGATTAAGGCTCTCCACACAATGAAAAAGAGGCCTGTCCCAGCCATTTTGTATTGTTTTAATGTAGACTAGTTTTGATGGTTACCCACTTGTTAGATGTTCTGTAATTTGGGATGTTGGGAAACTACTTTAACTTGTCTAAAGTGTAAATTGAAAAAAAAAAAATCCATCTAACTCACATGGCTTGAACAAAGTTCTTCTTATATATATTTATTTTCTAGTTCAATCTACCATTTGTTAGGAATGGGACTCTCTTCATAAACAGGAAAGAGGCCATTAGTCTTCTGAAAGGCAAAATGAGTTGCTGTCCAGTTGGCTGATCAGATATTTGCTTTGTTTTCCATTCATCAGCTTTTCAGTTTTTTTTTTTTCTTTTCATGCAGTGACTAAGGTCTACAGACTCTGAAAGCTCTTTCTATGAATTGTCCAAAATGAACTCCAGTGAACTTCTATTCTTTTAAATGTTTTCTATACTATGAGTCAAGCCAATGTAGGATGAGCAATTATACAACATAATGTGTCCAACCAAGCTATGAAATTTATACACCCATGCCTTTCAGATTTTCAGGTTAATATCCACTGGATTTAGGTTGGGCAGGCATAGCTAAAATTGTGTCAGAGCTATGGCCTGTAGTGTTAAAAAAAAGCAGCACATCAGAATTTCTTCCACTGTATAATTATTATAAGTATCAGATTATTATCTGGAAAGATATTACAGATAAAAATTAAGATAGAAGTCCAGGGTTACTAATGGGTACACTTAGCAATGTATTAGTTAACTCAGAGACAAAGCATGACAGAAAAGTCTGGCTTCGTATTTCACTAAGTCTACTGAACAGCCAAAGTTTTGCTTGGGTTTTTGCTTCTAATACAGCTTAATTCTTCTGAAAGTTAAAATTAAGTAACGTCTCAAGAACTGTCAAGTGGCTACACCAGGACATATTTAGCCAGTATTTGTTAAGACTGGTGTAGTTTTGCAGTAAGAAAGAACATAAAACTGTCAATACATGAAAGGTAACAGATTCATCAGAAGAGTGTTGTTTAGAAAAAGCTAACACTAAATATTTTAAAATAGAAAATTAAGTGTCAAGAATAAATACATTTTAAGAATAGTCTCACATCAGGCAGATCTACAGAATTAAATTTAAAGTGTTAGAGGTTATGGAAATAACTAAAAATACTATTAGAAATTAATTACTCTATAATTATTTACAAGGAAAAAGCTAGATGCTTTAGTCTTTGACAGCATATCATATGTTAGTAGGGATTAAAGTGACAAAATGCACACTTAAAACTGGCGTTTCAGAAACAAGTATGAAAGTAGTGCACATACCACTGCAGGAAGCTCTGCTTTCCAAGATGGGTCTTGGAGAGATACCACAAAACTGTGAATCAGTAGCAGTTCTAACTAGTGGATTAGCAGCTGGCCATCAGAGTTTAAAGTCTGTTCAAACAAGGTAATGATTAGCTGGGAGAAAAGGACAAGTCATGAGAATAATCTAAAAGTATTTAAAAGTAGATATGTGAATATTTAACTATTGACTATTTTACAGCTAATTGTCAATTGAATCTGAAAAAGGTGTTTACAGACTGTAAGGACATGAAAAGAAAAATAATATCTTTTCATAACACGAATTTTCACCTTTATATATTATGCAGAAATATCATTAGCAATTTTTGTAAAACCACCTAAATGAGAGAAGCAAGATGTATAGCTGAAGTCAAAATTATTTGCCTAAAATTTGATCAGCAAGCTTTATAATTTTGGAACTAGATGATCTTTAAAGGCCCTTCCAACCCAAACCACTCTATGATTCTGTGATTTTAAGAGAAATCACACAGCATCTTTTCAGCCATTACACAGAACTTTCCAGTATGAGAAAGATGGACATACTGGAAAAGAGCCCGATGAAGGGACACAAAGATGACGAAGGGACTGGTGCATCGCTCATACGAGGAAAAGTTGAGAGGCCTGGGGCTGTTTAGCTTGGAGAAGAACAGGCTCCAGGGGGAACCTATCCATGTATTTAGATACCTGATGGGAGAGCATACAGAAAATGGAGCCAGACACTTCTCAGTGACAGGAGAAGAGGCAATGGGAAAAACCTGAAACACAGGCAAATCCAATTAAGCATACAAAAGACCAACTTACTGTGAGGTGTTAAAACACTGGCATGGGTTTTCCAGAGAGATTGTGGAGTTACCACCCTTGGAGATATTCAAAACCCAACTCAACACAGCCCTGAGCACCCTGCTGTGGTTGACCCTGCATAAAGGAGGGAGCCTGGACTAGATGATCTCTAGAGGTTTCTTCCAACCTCATCCATTCCATTATTCTGTATTATTTTCAGTACAATATGTATGCTTTAGGCAGCAAGAAAANGCTTTATAATTTTGGAACTAGATGATCTTTAAAGGCCCTTCCAACCCAAACCACTCTATGATTCTGTGATTTTAAGAGAAATCACACAGCATCTTTTCAGCCATTACACAGAACTTTCCAGTATGAGAAAGATGGACATACTGGAAAAGAGCCCGATGAAGGGACACAAAGATGACGAAGGGACTGGTGCATCGCTCATACGAGGAAAAGTTGAGAGGCCTGGGGCTGTTTAGCTTGGAGAAGAACAGGCTCCAGGGGGAACCTATCCATGTATTTAGATACCTGATGGGAGAGCATACAGAAAATGGAGCCAGACACTTCTCAGTGACAGGAGAAGAGGCAATGGGAAAAACCTGAAACACAGGCAAATCCAATTAAGCATACAAAAGACCAACTTACTGTGAGGTGTTAAAACACTGGCATGGGTTTTCCAGAGAGATTGTGGAGTTACCACCCTTGGAGATATTCAAAACCCAACTCAACACAGCCCTGAGCACCCTGCTGTGGTTGACCCTGCATAAAGGAGGGAGCCTGGACTAGATGATCTCTAGAGGTTTCTTCCAACCTCATCCATTCCATTATTCTGTATTATTTTCAGTACAATATGTATGCTTTAGGCAGCAAGAAAATGTAGAACTAACATTTACTCTGAGCATGTTGACAAAGGCTGACTAGAGAAATGTCCATGATTTTTGTTCATATGTAGGATAATGAATAACGAGTATATCACAAGGCTATTCAAATACAGTGATAAAAATCTTCGTATGTCAAGGATAACTTTCCATCAAACTCCCTGTGAATACAGCACTGTAAAATGTTATATTATATTGGCTTGGAAACTAGCAACACTTGGTGCTATGTTCCACTGTTTAACAGGTGTGAGATGTGTACCTAACAGTCTTTTGTCTGCGGGCACTGATTTTCAGAATTACAATCACTGGTGTGCTGAAGGATAATTATTTATAAGAAAGGGCAGGAATTATCATATTGGTCATGTATCTCCTATATGACCTATTCTGTCTCACACAGCATCATTTCATATGCCAAATATTAAATGCAATGAGTTGTAAAGGTTGCTTAGAGTCTATCAATGCCAGCAATTTATCCCTACAACATGTTTTCATTGTCCTAATAATCAAAATGACAAGGATAACTGGTTATACATACAGTACATTAACATAAGAGATGTCATCTCTTATGCACTGCCACTGATTTGCAAGCCTCTATCAGATGATGTACGCAACTCCCAAGGATGCCACGTGCTTATGAGTAATCATGTGCTCAAGCATGTCACTGCTTTTGAGCATTAAGTCTCTGCAATGTCTCCAGTGTAGCACTGTGCAGAGACCCCCAAGGATATCCTGTATGAGCTGGAATGCCTATATTGCATGATAACCCCATATACCAGAAACTGAAATAATTAACTCAGTGTCTGTACATGTCTGTGCAGCTTCTGGCTCTGTTCATTGGGAACTGTAGCTTTGGTATCTCTACCCAGCCTCAAGACATGAGGAACAAAAATGCTGTGACCACCTAGCCCTACCTGAGGTGCAAGAGGCAGATAACAGTTTGTTGACAAGGTCCATCAGTCAGCAGAAATGGCTTTGATAGTTGTTTGGACAACACCCAGAGTTTTCACTGATGAATAAAACAGTGTTGAAGAGCAAAAGTGGAAGAAGATCACACTCAACTAAATGCCAAAATTGCCATTCATGTTTGTGTGTCCTGACTAGTTCTCTCTTAGGCTGGAGGTTTTGAGGGGGAAGAGCAGAACAGGGATCATTGCCAGAAGCAATTTGGACAAGACCCTGCCAAACTTGGTTATCTTCCCCTTAAGTTTTACACAGTCACTCAAACCTATCCCAGTTTTGACATAAACAATATTTGACTGAGCTATTTAAATTATCTTTACTTTGCTGTAAATTAAAAATATTTATTAAATATAATTGCTAACAAATATATTTATAAGCTAATAATTATACTTTTAATTATTAAATTAACAATTTAAATTAACAATTTTAATATCTATATTACATTTCGTTTACTTAAATTATCTGTATAAATACATTGGAAAATTATTGGTGAAAGAAATATAGGGAGATAAGATTTACTAAATAGGATGAAAGAAGTGTCAGCTTCACACTGCTGAAAAGAAAAATGGACTACAGAGGAGAACTGAATTTCTGAGACAAGCAGTGCTTGTCAGATCTTTGAGAGACAGGTGTGGAAAAGGGAAAGAGGCAGAAACATGGAGGACTGTATTTTACTCCCATCTGTCACAGAGGAATATACAGAAAAAATGTAGAGAATTGTCTAGAAACCTAGTTCTCCTCTTCCCATCTACTGTTAGCCTAGTTTACCACTGAAAGAATGATCTAGCCTCTACAAAAGTACATTTATTGGATCTCACCATCTGTTAGCTCCAATAGAAAACTCCTGACTTTTTTTTCTGTAAGAACTAATATTTAAAAAAAATTGAAATAGCTCTATAGGAAACCCTGTCCCAAGCTCAGGCTCGCTGCAGGACTGTCATAACGCCCCACCCTGATTTCGCTGCATTGACTGACAGTTTCACCCTACTGCAAGAAAACTGTATAGAGCGTACATGTGAACCTTACTGTATTGAAATGCAGTTTTATTATTTTAGAGAAAGATTTATCCAGATTTTTCTTTCCTCTAAAGTATTGAGATTTTTATAAACATTGAGATTTTAAACATTCAACAGCCAACTGGAATTTCACTCACTATTTTTTATATTTTTCAAAATATCCTTTATTATTTTTTTTCCCTCCAAATGTATTTATTCAACACCTTCAGTCATTTCTCTTGTAAGTTAAAACTCTATCACAAAGTAGCAGTTCATTAGCTGAATTAGAAGAAAAAGAAAGGAAATCTAGAGAGCAAAAGCCTCCAATTTGGAACAGAAATGCAAGCCAAAGCTTTATTAGTGTCATTTCTTTGTCACGTTTAGCTTGAAGATGTTTCCTCTAGATGGGAGACCAGTAAAAGAAAACAGAAGAATCTTTAATGAAAAAAGGTCTTCAGTACTTCATCTACAGCTATGAGAAGGTAACTAAAAACTATGGATCCTAATTTTCTATTTAGACTTTGAAGCACTTTCTGTTGCTGAAACTGCAACAGAACTCAGAATGGTACCACTGCTTTTACTATGCTAGCTCTAGATAAAAATATTCAATTTTTTCTGAAGAGCTGGTTGTATTAGCAAAATGAGACTGTTTTGTGTACAGAACTATAAAACCTTATTATATATTAAATTATTTAAAATAAAGTATGTCATATTTTGTGGCTTACTTGTTTATTTTTATGCATGCACATTTACTCAACTTGTCAAAAAATTATTCAATTCTTATTTATCTAGAACAGAGATTCTCAACTGGGGAAGATAACCCAGGGGAAAAAGAAAAAAAAAAAAAAAAGCGCACACATTAGGCCAGACCCATAAATTAAGCTAGACAAAACAAAACTGAAGATATGGTTGGGGTGAAGATGAATGACGTTTGCTGATCTCCCAAACCTAGTATGGACATCACCTGCAAGCCTCTGGATCGCAGTATATGGCTGTCCGAGGTACCTGCTTGGGCTCCAGACTGTGATGACTTAGGTATCTGCATCCAATGCAGATTTATCTGCAGATAATCAAATGCTAACTGCATGTAATTCTCATTACCGTTAGAAAAAGAAAATTAGGTCATCCATTATTAGCAGAATATGCATCTAACTATTCCAATAATGAGAAATAACAAAGTTATAAGTAATATTAAAAAAATCTTTGGATATTCCACTATAAAGGCATAATTTGCTGTCTAATTCAGTATGCATATTTACAGTTATATATTAAGGACTCCAGAGGATTTTAGCTCCTGCCAGATTAATTGAATGCCAAGCATCTGCCAACAATCAAATCTGTTAGAAAGCCTCTTAAATAGCCCAGGAATAGAAGAAGGTAAGATAACACTGTAATAATAAGTCTAATCTCAAAGGAAGGAAAAGCAATAGAAAGGCAACAACCAATTTTGGTTTGATTAAAATTTTTCAATTTACATATAATGTAAAGTTTATAATTCTGTTTTCATTTATACTTGGTGGCAGGCTTCATAAAATACTCTAAAATAGGATAGATGTCATTCATTAATTACTGAGTGCCAACCAAAATAATTCAGTCATAGAACTACTTTACCTAAACAAAGACATATAAATTATGTGAATCTCATCCAGCCCTTGACAATAAACTTTGCACTTTAATTTTCTTTACATATGATTAAAGACTGGCAAATCTTTAAAAAAAAGATCCCAAACGGTGTAATGTTAGTAGCTTTTCTGGAGAGATTTTTATCTGCAAACTGCATCTCCATTCAAGATTTTTAAAAAACACTAGAGAAAAATAATTAAAACATGTTTCTGAAAAAAAAAAAAAATTACAGTCATACTTTCATTTAGAGTTCCCCTTTCAAAGGTATTTCTCATTGTAAATAAGTTTTTCAGTGCAGAGTGTGCTCACCTTTTTGTACCTTCAACTGAATCCATTTTGGCCTGAAAATTTTAATCCCTAAAATACAGCGTTTTTTCTTAGTATCAAATACAAACATGTACATTCTAAACATGACCTTTTAAGAGAAAGTGAAATGCTGCAAGCTTACCATCCATGTGAAAAGCAGATCTCATATGACCACGGGATGACAGCATTTCAAATGGAGTTGCTTTAACTTCATCTACTGTAAGTGGTCAAAGCAGGCACCTCGTAGAATGAAGTCTTTTAGTTTCTCACCACCTATGAGTACAGTCTGCAGTGATCTTCACTGCTCGGGTAATTCCTTCACTTAAACCAGGATTGACTATACATGATGATAACAAACGTTAATTAGGGAGGTCTGACACATAACACCTTTTAAGTTGTGGTTTTGATAAAATGAGAACTGAATGTATGGGACACAGACATTTCTTGTGATCTGTTCGAGCAGAAATTAATTTCCTTTTAGGTGAAAAATGGATGAAAACTTTCTCCCAGCACACATTTCCAGTACTGAGGCCATTTAGCTTTTGTCTTTTTTCCATCTGCTGCTACACAGACCTTTCCCAGAATGCAATCTTATTTTCAGGAAACTATTATTCATCAAAATTATTCATCAAAATACCTCAAAATTAAAATAATAAAACTAACAACCAACCACATATCATTATTGTTTAAAATACTAGAATAGCAGGCCAGCATTGTATAAGCAACCCAATATTACCTCTCAAGTCAAGCATGGATTAAATGGAGGGATGAAAGCAGTTTCCTAAAAATGCATTAAACCTCTGAACTAAAGTATACAGCCCTTTTACTGGTGAGTTAGTAAAGCATATCCTTCACTTTGAATCCTTGTAATTAGAACAGACCTTACTGTTTGCCCAGAGCAAGAGCAGATTCACCAAATTAGGTGCACACTGTAGAAAGTGATGTTTCTAAAAAAAAGATGCAGATGATGGAAGAGAAGAAAATTTGACCAGGTTGGGGTGAGCAAGCACCTCTGAGGTTGGAAATGACTAGTTATTGAACTGACCAAAAAAAGCAGTCTCCCATCCATAAAGTCTTCACTAAAAATCAAAGATTTTCCCATCTTATTTTTAAACAACCCCAAGGAAGTTGATATACATAAATACAACAAACACTTGTGAAAACTGAACAAAATTTGGCATTTCATTATGTCATTAGTAATTGCTCTATAGGAGAAAAGATATCTCCTTTGTTAACTGGAGCCATAACACAGGAGCTTCACTGTATAACAAGACATTTATACAAATTTCAGTGCATCAAATAATTAAAACCCAAGCCTTTACAAGATGGTATAACTCATTGCTTAGGTATGGGTGCTTTTAATCTGAACAAAGGCTTATTAAGCAGATACATGCAATCCGTAAAATAAGCCCCTGAAGCATAACACCCTCTGAGAAATTGCTTGCTGTCATCATAAGGAGTGAAATAACCTATGTTTGTGGACACCATGTTGCATCAAGCCTCTACAGCTTTACTTGTGCCTGGTCTCCCAGAGAGCAGAGAACTGGAAATGTGCTGTCAGCAAGGGCCAAACTGCTGACAGAGCCAACTGCTAGGAAAACACAGCTCAGGCGGCTGTCATAGCTATCAGAATGTATTTTCCTTTACCTACACAGGCACACAATAATGCTTTCTGAAAAAACATATCAGCGTGGTCAGAAACCTCTGCTGGGGTTCACATCTCACTGAAGGAGCAACTAGCCGAAGGATACGCTACAGCTGGTGCATATGCTAAGCACATTGGCATCAGAAACTGCCACAGCTCGGTGGTGGCATCATATATCACTGTATTCAAGAATGCACAGTAGTAGTCACCTTCCAGTGATCTGATCCAAAAGACTAACACAGAGTAGTTCCATGATGGCAAGGAAGAAATGGATTAAAATTCTGTACTGTTAAGAAAGCAGCATCTATTTGAGGGAGAAAATCTAAAATTCACCTTCATCTCTTTGCTGATATAACGATGCAGAAGTTGACATTAAAAAAACAAGGAAAATTCTGATTCCTGGCTAAAATATAAAAATAAAACATATTACTTGGCAGCTCTAAAAGTGCAGGAAATCAAAATTCTTTCTTCTCCCTGCTTATTTGAAGATTAGAGACTTCACATATTCAGTAGTACTGCAGGGTATGAAAAGCTATGTTATCTTAATGCAAAGCTTCAAGTTCATCATGTGAATATGAACTTTTGTAAAGCCGAGAATGGAATTAAACCATAGACATATCAGTGAAAAATACTTTGTTTACTGTTTAGATATATGGGCCATAGTCTTAATTCACTGCAATATCTTGCACAAAACATTATTTATGACTACAAAGCATATACAGTTCAGAAATCCCGAAAAGAGAAAGTCAGCATCATTGCTATATACTTGAACAAAAAAATCTGGAAAGTTACAGTGTCGATGCCCTCATCAGTAGAAAATCACTGCAGCAGTGAAAACCTCATGCAGCAGTATCAAATCTGGAATCTGATTATTTCTTCTATTCTCCCAATCTTTGCCTCTTGTTTCAAACAACAATGAAAGTCACCGAGACCACTCACTACAACAGCAATATTTTAATAGAACTGAAACAAAGTCAGACCCAGAAAGCTAGCTCGGCTGTTCATCAGCCTCGGAAACATTTAGTATCTTCACAGAAGACTGCCCATGTACTGGACATGCAAAAGGCAGACTGTGGGACATAATATGTAGGGATCATTTAATTAGGTCATCGTGTTTCAGAACAGTAAGACAAATATCATATAAAAGAAACTTTAAGTTAATTCTTGGTCTGTTTTCTGCCACCATTATGAAAATGTATTTTAAGATGCAGAACCCATGTTCTGTATCGAGTCATATTAGCTCCACTTTATATGCATTAACACTGGATAATCCTGTTTTTCTTGTACTCTTCATTAGTCAACATGAGATTTTATTTTAATTGGTTTGGGATTAAAGGACACTTTTCCAGATTTAAGCATTGAAAGCTATTGCATACAAATTCCTTCTGTATTGTCCCAGACTGTCTATTCTGTCATTCATAGTAAAAGAATTTTTTTTTATTACTATTTTTTTTCAGGAAAGGATTTGAATGGAAAAAAAAATGTTTAAAATGCTCTTCCATATTCTTCTTTCTCAGGACTGGAACAGACAGGCTAGAATAAACATTTTTGTAGATGATGTTAGCATTGAAATAGCCAAACATCTTTTTTTAAGATAGCAACTTCCTTCTGCTTTCTGCTGAATTTAATTCATCAAATTTCATCCTCAGGAAAAGGTCAGTGTCAAGTGTTCCTACCAATGAATCTAAGGGATAGAAGGGTCTGTAAAACTATTGTTGAAAATTGCCATAGTCAGCAGCAAATCTAGGGCTAATATTTTGGAAGATGTCAAGAACAGGGTCTAGAGATGATTAACCAGTCTTCAGACAGAAAACTGATATTGTAGGCCCATGGGCTGGAGTAGTATATAAGTAATCATGGGTTTCAATCTGGTGAATTTTATCCTCCCTGTTTCTGCACATCTCACAAAGAAAGAGTCAAAATAGACCTTGCCTGGCCATTTTTTGGAACTTTGTGCCATACTATTGGAAGTCCCCTCCAGGACCATTAACTCTAGCTGGATTTTCAGGATTTTGGTGCACAAGGAAAATTACATGAGTATCACCCTGTGCATTCCATTGCCTATCAAATTGCACACAGCAGGCTTGAGCCTTCTTGATACTCCACTGTCTTTTTACCTGGCTTGTTCCAGTCTCTGTATGACAAAGCAGATAGTTAAACTAGGTCTTGGTTAAATACCCCATCTGCTGTTACAGAATTCTGCTCTGGTTGATTTATTTTACTTGAGAAGTGAAATCTGGAACATAAGTAATCATATAGTCCATACCATACCATTGCCCACATGTCTGTAATAAAGACAGTTTAGAAGACTTGGTTGAAATTCAGGTATTGTATTTGAGGGAAAAAAACAAAGAATATATTTGGAAAGTATTTCAATTTTTATCTGGATGTAAAACATATGATGCTAGTGTTTGCTACAAAGGATAATCTGAGAACATTTCCCAGCAGATACTGAATTTATATTTTAAAAATAAAAATTCTAAATTTAAATGTGATTTCAAAGATACTGCTGTGCTTTACATTTATTCTATTTTAAAATTAATAACAAGAATAAATTTTCAGTAGCAACTGGAACATTGCCTGGCCATCTACTGATTGCCTGGCCATCTACTGTTTGCCTTTTTAGAAAAACACTTAAAGAAAGAAAACATAATGATTATTTTATGTATATGTTGTTTAGTCAGTAATAAGCATTAGCTAAATATACACAGAATAGAAATATTTATCTGGCTACACTATCATACAGCATGAAATATTGAGAAGTATATTATCACTATTATGTTGTCGTGTCTTGTATTCTTCCATATTCATTCACTTTTTCTTATTTCAACTGTATCAACATTCAAAACCAAATTTCAAACAGTTCCAAAATTAAAAGCTTTGAAATAAAAATGAAATTATTTTAGAAATATTTTACTGTCTGTTATAATCAATATAGTAAAACTACTTTACACAAAAACTTAATTCCTGAGTGATTTAAACTAGAACTTTCCAAATAGCCTTCCTATGTTCTTCTTTGCCACTATAATCCCTGTATTTTTTTCACAGAGTTGCAGAAAGAAATGATAGAAAAGACCTAATCCATACATTGATAATAACAGACTGTTCATTATTAAATTCCAGCCTTTTGACAAAGGCTAGAAATTTCCATATTCCCATCTCCAGTGTTTGGACCCTCCGCCTTGCTCAAGTTTCACTTTTTGAGCTCTTCTCTTGTTTCCTCTGACTTTCTCTTCAACTCGTTTCTCTACACCATTTCTTACATTGTTGCTTTCTACTTTTACCATAGCCTTATCCATGCAGTATTAATGTCTTTTGTAGTCATTTATCCTCTTAAAGATCTCTGCTTTTCTTTCTAGCTATCTCAGCTTGTTGGTCTCTAATTGTTAAACACACATCACATAGAAAATTCTAATTTCCTTGTTATTTACAAATGAATACACAACGTAAATCTGACAGGCTGATTCATTTAAGAAAACATTGTATGGAAAGGTCATACAGAAAACAAATCTTGATGGCATAAATGGAACAGGAATTACTTCTACTGTACCACATATGGTTGCTTAAGGTTGTAAAATATTAAGGGCTACAAAATTTCAGTATCTGTGCAGTGTGCAATTGATCATGAGAGGGCAGGAACCAGCACTTTTCAGCCTTCTGAGGACATGAAGAGGCCCAGAGCTAGCAATATGCAGTACACATATTTAGATTTGCCAAATATGACACAGTATACTAAGATGGCCTGTGGATTCCAATGCTTCATCTTCATTAAAGGACTTTCCCTTGACCCTTGCTGTTCACTGCTGTCAAATACTGCTTTTTAAGAGACCGTTATTGCACACCATACAAAACAGGCCATCTGGACCTTGCAATGTGCTGTTTATAAAACTTGAGTGAGAAATTGTAACAATGATTTTGAAGTGAAATAAGAGCTTGATACACTTGGTAGTAATATAAAGACCTGTTTCAAATCAACTTCTGAATTTACTTCTAAAATTTACAACACACTAGGTAGAACATGCTATGTTTTAACATAGCAAAAATTACTAAGCAGACATTCTCCTGTATTAATGGGTCTCCGGTATGTATCACCAAGGTACAGAAACTTCCTTAGACTATGGCAGAGAAATCTGTTGAGGCATTCATTCATTTTGTCCCACATACCACCTTTCTTCCCAGTTATGCCAACCAGAAGGACAGATAATTCAAGAGAGATGTCTCCTTGGAGAAAGGAATTCACAGTTAGATATTTGTAGCTGATTTAGCCCCCACAAACCAAGTTATAAATCTAGCTTCCAATTTCTGCAATTGCTTTCTCGAGTATATTTTTTAATTTAGAAAATGAATTAATTGATTTTTGTGTTAAAAATATGCCTCCTTCCTTCACGGCATGTGATGGTTGTTTAAGTGACACAGAAATAATTTCTGTATTCCTTCCTTTCTACAGGAAAGGTGGAGACTATGCAAAATGAAATAAAGATGTAATTTAGAAATACAAATTAGCCCTTCCAGTTCAATAAAATCCATAGTTAAATCTTTTAACAATTCTAGGAGATACATTATAGTCTTTTATATTTCTGTCTCCTTTCCTTCCCCTTAGAAAAATAAAAAAGTAACATGAAAATTGAAGGAAGACAGCAAAGGTCCTTGTACTTAGTTGAGAAGTAAATATTGAGAAAATCACACAGAAAGGAAATTTAACAGTTACTAAACAAGCCTATATGAACATTTTGTAGGGCAAACTCTTTGTAACTACATGTAAGGCTGTTCAAAGGGGTTTGAAAGTTTCTGGGGTTTCAGTAGATCTTGCATTATTTCAGTTTTTCATATCAATGCTGCAAATAAGTTTGTTTTCTAGTATTGCCCTTTCCTCTCACTTGAATATCACTGCCTGCAGTATACATAGACTTATAGCAAATTGATTTTAAAGTCAGAGATATATTATTCTTTTAGACTCAGAATAGCAAGTAACATCCCTCATTCCTGTCCCAAGGTAAAACAAAGAAACAAAAAACCTGTCCACTCTACAGCATGCTTGCCTTACCTTTACATGGTTGCTAAAACCTCTTTTTTCTGTTCTTAAGATCAATCAACACTGTGTTATTTTTAGTAAAATTACATGCTTCAAACACAATAAATACAAGAAAAACAGATTCAGAGTAATTGGTTTCTATCACATTTCATTCTTACAAAATCCTAAACAAGATACCTATCACATTATTTTTGATGAACTGTTTAATTCAAATTAATGTTGGCATACATATAAATATATAATAAAATATGCTTTCAGAAAATATCTTCAAAGTCATATGATACTTTTTCATGAGCTTAAAATGGCACTGTCAGGTGATTAATGAGAATCTGGGATTAGAAGTTTAATACAACAAAAGGTAAATTACTTACTTGTATTATTTACTGTATTGCTGAACTTAAAATCCTGAAGAAGCTGCACATGAGACACGCTGCAGTCCTGTACCCATACTTTTATTATCACTTCCAGCATTATCTTATTGAACCCACTTTGCAGGAGTATATGATCCTGAGTCTTGCCATGATAAAGTAAATATAAGAAATTTGTAGTATTCTATATTGCCGGAGACCATAATAATATATATTACAGACAAAGTATACTTAACCTACACCAAAGGCTGTATTTAGCAGTAAGAATCAAAACCAACAGCAAGTAGTGATCAGTTTGCTACTTCCATACAATATAGGAGGAGAAGACATGCTTTAAAAACACAACTAAAAGGTTATTTTGAGGAAGCATTTCAGCACTGAATCTGCTTTAACAGATTTGTCAAGAATGGCTTCTTTTCCACAAACTTTGTTAATCTGCTAAGAGAACGGTAGTAGAGAGAGCATGATTTTGAGAATGCTGTTTGTGGTTAATCGCTACTTAAAGTATTTTAACAGGAATTTTGTCACCCCTTACTGCAACAATAAAACAACTTTACAATTTGTAATTTTTTTTTCCCCCAGAGATTATTTTAAATAACATGTTAAGAAACAAATTTATGTAAGGCCTAAAGTTTTGCAGCTACATCATGCCAAGGCATTATGGTATACAGCAAAAGATACTCCAAGACATAGCTCCACTCGTGTACTTTTGCTCCTTGAATCACAAGTTCTGTTATTTCTGTATTTTTTATATCATTTATACTTATATATATATTTATATATATATATGCCTCTTATTCTAGTTTCTTCAACTCTTTTCAACTACCAAGAACTCTGTCTTGACTTTAATTTTCTTTTTAAAAATTTTAAGTTAGCACACTGAAAAAAGAACCCAACCCAATCCAAAAACTAGTAGTGGGTGTTGCATAAAATTTTAAATATGGAATTAAATTGATTTATAGAGGTAAGTGTAATCCTATCTCTAGATGGTGGTTATGTTCACCATCAGTTCACCTGTCATAATGGTTTACTATGCTGATTCATATTTTTTCCACTAAATTACTTTTTACCCTTTATTATGTTGTGAGGTATCCCAAGAAACCATTGGTTTCTATTATACTAGAATAACTTATTTCAGTCACTCAGCTCTGCAGCTCACGACAACCCAATTCCACACAGAGCGCTAAACGTTCTGACTCATTTGTCAATTCAAATTGTGCTGACATTTCCAAAGTTCCTAAATTGGTTGGTTTGGCCTTTTACTTCTGTATTGAAAAACATTAAACGAACTTTTCTTTTCTTTTTCTAAGCAAAATCGTGTTTCAGATAGACCTCTCCTGGTGTCTTGTTTCTAGTTCTGTACTAAGTAGCTTAATACAGTGCTTTTAGTCCAGGTACTACATGATAATACCAAAGGTAAAGTGTATTCCAATGTATGGAGGAAGCAGAAAGATGACACTTGTTTCACTTAAAACATTTGGGTCACATCAAGGTTCCTTTTTCTTAGGGCAGGATGAGCCTCACTCTTCACTTTCAGTATACATTATAACCAGATGTCATTTATCTTGGACTACATGTCTTACTTTTAGCTATGCACCAGAACCTACTTCTTAGTATGACTTAGAAGTGACAAGCAATCTCAGCAAACAATACCTTATGACAATGGAATGTGAAGAAGTTCATTAAAAAACAAGAGGAGGAAGGTCAATGAAAAGGATTAAACCTTTGCAGGTGGCAAAGAAACCCTGGAGATTCTAAGCAGACTTTTAACAGAGAAGGTAAAAAAAAAAAATCTAACACAGTTAGAATCAAGAAAAGAGAGGTTATTAGAAACAATCTTGACAAAACCTTAATTTGTGGTCAAATGAGGAAAGTAGTAAGATCATTAACTTTGGTAGGCTAATTGCAAGAAAAGGAAACTCTTTTTTGGCTTGCTGAATTGCAAAGGTCATTAAAGTTAATAACCCTGTTTAAGTTACATTATCAGCAGGAATGCTGATATTGGCCTAAGAGCCTAATGGATAACTAAGATTTGAAAAGACTGATCAAATGCAGAGGCATGGCAACACAAAAGAAAAGATCTCTTGAATCTGCTTTTCCATTTGAGGTGTTTAGGAAGTAAAATTCTTCTTCAAGGAGGACACATTAGATGATTGATTTCAGACTGAAGTTAAAGTAGAAGTTAAGTAAGCAACATGAGTGAAGGTGAACACAGTTAACCCACAATGACTAGCTGAGTTTCTTCCAAAACTCACAGAACAAAGAATGGCCAGAGTGCCTCTGCTGTGGGCAACTCCTTTCTCAAAATTGTCTCAGCATCAATAGAAAATAAGTTGGTGATTATCGTCCTAGTTTCTAAAAAACTTTTGAGGACAATTGAAGAGCTGTAGATATTAATCATTTATCTGTTGTGGCAAAGGCAGAAGAAATTACTTCAAAACAGAATTAATGAACTCAAAGGCAAACATGGTATATATTACAAGAGAATTAACACAGCTCTTGGAAAAAGAAACATGCTTCAGGAATGATCCTGGAATATAGGGAAGAGACTTACAAACATGTGGAAAAGAAATTCCAAAATAAAGTTTTCATCTGAAATAGAAACCACATTGTCAGAGGCTAAAAGGTAACTAACTGGTTAAATAAAACAGGAAACAAAGGCCAGGCCAGTTTTCAAATAGAACAAACTTATTTCAGAGCTGCTCTAAAGCTCAGGCTCAACATTTCCATAAATGATCTGGAAAATATGCTAAACAGTGACAGACCAGAGATTGCTGATTGTATTAAGCTATTCAGAGTAATAAAGATGAAAGTTAATTATGAAGAAATGTAGAGAACTGTATGATACTTAGCGACTGGGAGAGAAAATGGCAGAAGAAATTCAATTTAGATAAATGTCAAGTGGTGAAATTGGAATAAATCCTAAACTTCACACACATATTGATGGATATTCTCATGTTCCCAAAACAAAGTTGATGCAGTTATGATAGACAGATCTATGAAAGTATTTGCCAAATATTCTGTGGTGGTCAAACAAGTGAAATACCTATATGAAATTGTTAGAAAAGCTATGTAAAGCAAGATAGAAAGCAACACTATGCCTTTGTGTTAATTAATAGCAAATATGAATTTTGTATATGTATGCAGTTCTGTTAGCACTTCCTTGTCCCTCTCCCCAAAAGAGAATAGAGCTGGTAAAGGCAAATAAGCCACTACAAAAATCATTATGAGAAACTCTAATCTAGCTGAATATTTGTATTTACTGGTTTGTAATCTACACAATATACTGTTCTATTTTACTGAAATCATGTTCGTCATCTGGAAATGGAGAGGGTGTCCAAGGGCATTATGCTACAGTACATGGCAAATGTTTCATACAGCATATCCTAGTAATTTCTAAAAATTGACTTAAACAAATAAAGGTAAATTAATTTTTACAACAGTATGTAGGAACTGAAATAACACATAAACCTTTTCAACCTAAATCAGATGGAGATTTTTATTTGTTGCGTTCAAAGCAAGAAAAACAACATACTCAGAGAGGATGCATTAACCAGTTAAAATCATCCATGTCATAAAAATCTCTAAAGTAATAGAAAGTAAGAGAAAGGCACTGATGACTTAGTACTGTTTACTAGCTTTTCCTGGTAAGGCTTCAATTCTTTCATTTATTTATTAAGAAAAACAACTGTTGGTTGCTAAATAATATAAATTACTAAATTTTTGTACTTCTGCAATCTCCATAAATATATCATAGGGTATATATGATATATAGTATATATCTTGATGTCTCAGTAGATTTCTCGCACTTTGTAATTCAGCTACTCAATGGGAAAAGTCTATTCCTAAATGTTACAAACTAAAGGGAACAGATTGAGCATGTCCTATGAAAACTGATACGCATGTTTTGACTCCTTCTCCTTAACTTCTGTTAACCTTTGCACACTTAAGAAAATAAGTTAAAAAATGTATCATCTGAATGCCCATGCATAAAAAGAGTATTTCATATGTTACTTAAATACATGCCGACTGTAGTACTGATGACTTAGAAGATTATTTGAAAAAGTAAAAGCTAGTCACATAACTCAATATCTAAACTAGATAAATTTGATAACGAACAATACATGCAGGTATGGGCTGTTTATAATTTTTGTGGATGCAAAAGAATACTCAGAAACAGCTTAAACTGTTACATATAATACTGAAAAGTCTTTTTCCTACAGGAATCTAATGTCCAAATAAATATCATAGTTACAGTAAGTCTTTTCTGCAAGTCACATTGGAATTGTGTTTCACTATTTTGACTCAGTGAATCAATGACTAATAAATCCCTTCAAATTCTTCTGTATGCTTCTTACATTTTAGATCCATATCTTCTATTTATTGAAAAAATATTTTAACAGACATTTACAGAAATGTTAGTGGAAAATAAACATAAATACAAATACAGAACTAGAAAGTGCTTGTTCTGTCTGTCAGAATAGCACTCTAATTAGCAAATTAGCACCCAATCTGTAGTTAGTATAGAAAATGAGATATTTAGCATAGAAAAATTGGAAGACATTTTATATACAAAGATCTAGAATTTAGAGTTTATGTTGAATTTGGCCCTTGGAAGTCAGCAGATCTCTGTTTTGGGAATAACATGCATCCTCTCTCATCACGTAAACATTTGTTTTAACACTGTTATAGCTTGTCAGAAGGCAAAGGTAGAATGGGCATAAAATGTAGGCATAAAGTTTTATAATATTTTGTAAAGATTCCAGTTTTTTGGCAATACAAGAAGATATTGACTCTTGCCTGTCATTAAAATGCCAATTTTTTAAAATTAGTTTTTTCAAAACTACTGAAGAGGCAAATCGACTTGGAAAAGCATAAAAAGTATAAGTCAAGTTTATTTTTTTCCTTTCACATTTAAATTTTTTTTCAATATTTTTCCTAGATTTGATCAAAAAGAATGTGCTTACTTTATAGGTATGTTTAAGAGCTTTCTCACCCAGTCGTCCATGTGATAAACAAGACATGATGAACTAGAGAAACAGATACACCTTAAAAATAATTAATTATTCCATGCATTCTGGTTTTATTCTCATGAGGCTATAGTTCAGTGCATACCTATTCTGTATATAGACTGGATATTTTTAAAGAGATTTCTGTATCTATGCACTTTATTTGAAAACCTGACAGGAGCTGCAGGCTGATCCGAAGGGCCAAAATAGAAAGCTTGAAACCAACAAGATGGCATTCTACATAAGCTTTTAGTGAATAAATTATTCACAGGAAACTGAACCTCAAAAGTTACTGTTTTTTAAGCAACATAAAACCCGTGTTTTATTAATTGTTAATGACAAACAGTCCTTTTCCTCTCTTCCTCACAAATTCTTTCCCACAGAGAGACATCTTTAAACTGCACAATGTTGCATCTGTTCTGTACTGTATACAGACAGAAAAGTAGAGAAAGGACTTGACAGCAAATGGGACCCAGGCTGTACACATCCTCACACAAAAGACAAATGAACTTTTTTTTTTTTTTAAGAGTTTCAAACTTGTATTGGTATGAACTATATGAAAATTATATTAAGTTAGCTTGGATAAGAATATATAACAACCCTCAATCTGTTCAGTAGTTGCATGAAGGGGTAGGTTTCACTCTGTTTCCCAGTGAATAATTGTCTGTGGCAATGAGGCACTGTTGGTGTTTCTGAACAGTTACTTTAGCAGAGAATTAAAAATCGGAATGAATAAATGTGGAAAAGCTGCTTTCTTTTATAGAAATGCTTATGTAAAAGCATTTGAATCTTACAGAAAAGAAAAGTCTGAAGATGACTGTATTTCTTGGGACTGATGATGTTGGACAGTTGTTTTGTCAGCTCAAGAAAGACTTCATAAATTAGCACAGCAACTGATCTGCAGAAGTTTGCTAATGCCAGAGACACTGACTGGCTATCAGGTCCTAAGTTATCAGTATGACCATGTTCATAATATGCTTGCAAACTCTGAGACAAACATCATTCAGACAAGAGTTTCTGGGCCATTCTTCCCAGAGCTGCAGAAGGTTACGTGTTGTCCTGTTGACTAACTTTATATCTAACTACAGCTGGATAAGGATATAGATGAAAGTTAGGATATTTGAAACAGAGCTAGCCTGAACATTTTCCACAGATTATGAGAGACAATATGTTGGGATGGAGGAGAGGTGGGACTGAGAGAGAGTGGGAAAGAAGCAGACCTGGACACACTTTCTGTTTAGTCATCCGATGTTATTTTCTTTTCTGTGAGCTTGTCCAGTCTCCCCTTGATCTTAGAGAAACTCTCAGTCCTTGCAGAATAGAACGTTTGTCTCTTGTTTGCTGCTGACTTACTTTATTCAACTTGCAGTCCTCTATTACACTCTTCAGAAACTGTTCTGCAGAGCCACTACCTA
This sequence comes from Aramus guarauna, assembly GCA_013400195.1. Classification (NCBI taxonomy): domain Eukaryota; kingdom Metazoa; phylum Chordata; class Aves; order Gruiformes; family Aramidae; genus Aramus; species Aramus guarauna. Next base: position 99,038 of record VXBL01003297.1, read on the forward strand.
CACTATAGCTTCTCTCCCTGTGTTTAGATGTCCTAACATAGTACCTGTCCTTACTGAAGTGTGGTTCTTTCCTTCTGACTACTCCAATTTGTCAAAGCCATTTCAAACTCTTTACGCTGTCTTCCAATGGCATCTTCACATTAGTGAGCTTTTGAGACATCATCATGCTATTTCTGTTTTCCCTCATTATTTCCTATTCCTTCCCCACTAACAGGGCTGATCAGCAGATACTAGGTCACAGACTAGTCTTGATTCACTATTCCTTCATAAAATCAAAATTTGCACATAGTAAGATGGGTTTAGGGATCTGTGAAGTGGGACCACATTGCCTAAGCACACAAATCTAAACCTTTATGTAGTCTTTTGTCACATCATTTCCTGGTAAGTGTTGAAATTAAAAAAATACTCTGAGTTGAGAACATGCTGATGTAAGATTATTTTTTTCCAGTTTTCCTTTCCTAAGGCCTGTGCTTTCCTCAATTAACAATACCCTGTGCAACAGGGTATTGTTAAAGGGCTCTTTACTTCAATTTGTTAATTCTCACTGTGCTCTAAAACCTTGCCCATCTTTGAAGGATTCATTCAGAAATCATAAACAGTAATTTAGATTAGGTTCATTTTTAAAAAGTTGGAGACAAGATACTAAACTTGAGCAAATACAAAACTGGCTTCAATCCAGAAAGACCCAACACTTTCCTCTTTTTATAATACAACCACAATTCTCAGGAGACTGCTAATTGAAAATACGGACTTCTTTGTGTATGAGCAACATCATGCCTGAAATATTCAGAAATCTCAAGACATAGCCAAATATAAACTGTCCATAAAACAGTGACTAAAAAATTACAATTGTCCAGGTGCACTTTTAAGACACTTACAACTATTTAAAGTCAAAGAAAGGGAAATACGACATACTGTAATTGCATTGCAACTGAATTAGAAAAATAATTTCAATTCCTTCTATTAATAAATCAATATTTTTAAAAACTAAAGGCTGGATAATAAGAATTTTAAAATTAACAGCGACAAACTAGCAGAGAAAATAGTCAAAGAATCAATATAATAAAATTCAGAAAATACATTAAAGAAGACATGAATGTCACATACATAGCAAGTGTATCTAAAATAAGGAAAGGGTCAGGTAAGACCTCAGGGTCATCCATTCTGCCTCCATTCTGATTCTACAACACATGAAGTATTGCATTAAAATTTTATTTACGATAAGAACAAAATAATTGAGCTCACAGGAGAACAGCTAAGGTTTAATTCTGAGGCACTCTTCGTAACAGGCTTTAACTGCTATAGGGTTGGTACAGAAGATATGTTATTTCTCATTATAATTTGCCATGCATTATATATTGACTGTAGAAAAAATTTTACCCCTACACATACTGTAAGTTATGAAGGCTCAGGCACGCTATTCAGAATAGTTAAAGGGAAAGTATATAGTACGCTTTCCCCTATTCTAGTCTCCAGAATTGGTCTAGTTATATTTGGGATTACTATCGTATTATTAAACTAATAAAACCTAATCTTAAACTAAAAACCTGAACTGTAAAGCTAAGTTGTTTGTAAATTTGAACAATTTATTGCAGAGTGATGCATAATATTTTTAATTTCCAAACCATATTATACGTCAATTTTTTTCAAAATATTCTTTTTTTCCTTCCAGTAGTTTCTTATGAAATTGCCATTTTTGAACTCTGACTGAGTTCAGAATTTTTCTGGTTTGTATTTTTTTCCAGTATTGGCTTATTAGTACCAAAAAAAAAATAAAAAAAAATAAAAAAATAAAATTTGTAAACCATGAAAAATATAATTGGAACTTTTTAAAGATAACAGACTGGGAGAAAGTCAGAATGATTTGTAGGGCAGATTTATTTTCTCATTCTAAAATTTTTGTGGCTAAGCAGATGGAAATCAATTTTGTGAAAATATTATAGCAGTTAATGAAAAGTAATGTAAAATATGGTACTTTTCTCATCTGAGAATTGATTGAACAATTTGGCAGAGGTTGGTAGCTACAAGAAAATGTTAAAGAAATTAAAGCATCGGAGGAATAGTTCTCCTTATAGAACCAAGAACTGGAAAAAAAAAAACAACAAACCTGTATTAAAATACTTTGTTTGGTTACTGGAAAAGCTTTACCCTTACTCTACCTATTATCATGAATTTAAAATATAACACACAAAAAAAAGAAAAAAGAAAGGAAAAAAAAAAAGAAAGAGAAAAGAAAAGAAAAGCACAACCTAAATACTTTCCTAACTCTTTTAGGGCTGACAATGTCAAAGCCAAATTGACATTTTGACTTTTTCTCCTTAATATGGACAGATTTGGTGGGGTGGGGTTTTTTGAACAAAGAGCGTGATAAATTTTGTAAACACTCATTAATAGCTTTAGCTGATAAAAATTTGATTTTTCTTCTCTATGGATGGAAAAAAAAAAACCCACAGAAAAAGAAAAGACTCCTTCTGTGCTTATTTGAAC
>VXBL01003297.1:108645-121236 GCA_013400195.1 Aramus guarauna
AAACAAACAAAAAAAAACACCAAAAAACAGCTAAGCTGCTAAGAGTTAAGAGGAAATATTCTCTCACATATTAATAAGAGGTCAAAGCATACAAAGCAGAAACCAAGGGTTGTTAGTTTCTTACACAGAAGGGGGACATCAGAAGAGCCATCACAGTAATCCTAGCAGTTGTGTTATTCATCTTATTCTCAAATGACTTCAGAAAGGATTGGAGAGTAATATGATAATACAAAGTTATCTATCAGAGTAAAAGCTAAAACCAACTGCAAAGAATTACAAAACAATTTGCCATCTCTGAAAACTAGTCAAGAAAACACCCTATGAAATTCAATGTAGAAAAATACTCAGTAATGCATGAGATCCATCCTCACTTTAGATACACAATGATGACTGTAACACCCTGCAACATCTTAGAGTTTAGTCTAGACAGTTTATGAGCATGTGAATTTGATATCCAGTAGCATAAAAAAATGTTAGAATCTTTCACCAAAATAACAAGGATCGGAACATACATGCAGCTATATTTCTATATACTTACTTTACAAAGCTTCATCCTAATCAACTCTTGAATACTGCACACAGTTTTGAGACATAATATGCAGGTAAGCAGTAGAGCAACTCATTCCCCCAGTGGTTTTTTGACACCAGGAGTTTTCATATGATCTGAAAATCATTGAACCAATTCGTAGAATAAACATGTACCATGGGCTATGAACACAAAGGTTACATCTAGTAAAAACATTTTCAGCCCTGAAGCTAGTAGGTTGTAACAGTTTGCATACAGATAACAACATTCTCTTCTTCCTGAAAGGGAAATGCCTGCTGGAAACAGTCAATAGCTCGTGGTGTAACCCAAATCCATTCCCAGGTGTGTTCTAGGAGTGTACTCATTGACACAAATCAAATCATGCCTATTAGCAACTATTCTGTTTAATTATAGAATAAGTGCTCAGAGTTGAACCCTGGCCATGTCCAGTTGACTAGTATAAAAAAGTAGGTAGGCATCTGTTACTGTGACACATCTTGTGACACAGATGGGATTTTCAGCTAAATAAATCACTGCTCTAACACAGTCTGGTTCTTTATTTTACTTTTAAAAATCAGCCGGGATAATGAAGAGAAGAATCTGATTTGGGATCTATTCATATATTAATGCCATGTCTCAGAGAAGATTAGAAACCTGAGGCATAGCCAACCATATCCTGGGCTGCATCAAAAGAAGAGTGACCAGCAGGTCAAGGGAGGTGATTCTCCCCTTCTCATGAAGTACTGCATCGAGTTCTGGAGTCCTAAGCACATGTAAGACATAGAGAGAGGAGGGCCACAAGAATGATCAGAGGAATGGAACATCTCTCCCTGTAAGGAAAGGCTGAGAGACTTGGCGTTCTTCAGCCTGGAGAAGAGAAGGCTCTAGGAAGACCTTATTGTGGCCTTTCAATACCTAGAGGGGGCTTAGAACAGGTTGCCTAGAGAGGTGGTAGATGCCTCATCCCTGGAAGCATTCAAGGTCAGGTTGCACAGGGCTCTGAGCAACCTAATCTAGTTGAAGATGTTGCTGCTTGTTGCAGGGGAGGTTGGGCTAATGATCTTTAAAGGTCCCCTCCAACCCAAACTATTCTATGATTCTATGATTCTGTGATTCTATAATTCTATGATTCCTTCTCATTTAGGAATACTTTGCTCTGCTGTACTTCTGTATGGATCTTAGGTCATACAAGCAAAACACCAATGCCTTCTTACCATCACTGTAAAGGAAAAATCATCTCCACAGAGAGGTAAACATGCTAAGGACAGGATGTGATCCTTAAGCTAGTATCATGCTCGCAAAGAGATCTTTCTCCTAGAATTAGGTTCCTCAGTGGGAGGCTAGACTGTCCACATTGATCTGTGGATATATGTTATTTTAATTTGGCTTTAATTGCATACTTATTTATGATACAAAATCTCCTTTTGAAGACAGAGGAAGCTATACACAGAATGACAATATTATGCACCTCAGTTCTGTACTTTTCCTGAGACTTAACCGTGTAAAATATACAGAGATAACTTTTTCAGAGAATCTGGAAACATGTTGATTTATCTTATTTCGTCCTTCCTTCCTAGTTCTCCAGGAACACAGACTAAAATTGTGGTTTGCTACTGACAGAAAATGGCCCATCTTTTCTTTCAGATTCTCTCACATAACATTGATAGAGGCATTAGAGTAGAGATTAAAGAGCAGAAGGCTTTACAAAGTTATCTTGCCATAGGTGAATATTCTTACAACTGCTTTAATCATGCGTGCTCAAGACCAGAAATTTAAAAAACAGAAGAGCAGCAAAAAGAAGGGGTTGTTCTTGCAAAACAGGAAGATTGAACAAAGGTAAGAAGAATTCCTCATCACTACTGCTTATGATAAAAACATGCTAAACATTGTTGATTTTTAAGATACTGAATTTTAAGAGATTGAATGCACTGCTTTTGTGAATAATTTATTTGAGAGGTTGTCAGTCTGCTTGGCAAAAATGTTTTATCTTTTAAAGTGCAGTGCTAAGAAAGAAACATTTTCACATAAAGTCTTTTCTGTACTAATTTTTGAGACTACTATAGTCATCATAGGAAGAACACATTTTGCTAAGGAAGGATTACCTAGTAAAAACGCTGCAAGCTTTGTATTACAACATTATGCTTTCACACAAGATTCAGAAATATAAAATATCTGTAGGTGACAACTATGATAAAAAAAGAAGGAAACATTACACAAACTTTGCCCTAAAGCCTGTCCCTGATGACCGCCTTTTCTGCTCTGTAGCCGCAGTAGCAAAACTGAATGAAGAAGACTACATGCATAAACTAGGGACAGGTTGTAAATTATTTTCCTGACAGATGAAATGTTTACATGTCGTTATATTAAAAATGTATTATTTCGGAAGAACAAAAAGTAAAAATCTACAAAATATATTTATAAAAAATTAAAGATTTATTGAAATGTAGTATTTTAAATGAATTGTTTTTCAATATTATTGCTGCTTTAAAATTATTTCAAATACAAGACTGAAAATTTTGAAAGTATTAAAATAAATGTGAACAATTGGCTTTTTCCAGCTGTTTCAGAATATCTTTTGATTTACCATATAATCATATTCTCGCTAACAGTTTCAGTGTTAATGAAACAACACACTTCTCCTTTTAATACAAAACCAAAACCAGCTAACTGACAATTGTTATTTTGTGTCCTAAAAGGACTTTTAGAGCATCAAGGAATATTTTAAAAGAATCTCTGTTATGGAACATTTAATGAAATACATTCTTATTTTCAAATTGTAGGGACTAAAGTGTGTCAAGAAGAATTTATTTTTTTTTTCTTCCACAAAGCAACCATGGTATTTCACTACTGTGTCCTCCTTAGTGTACTTTAATTTCATCACTTGCAGCTAGCTAAAAGCCTTATACATAACTTTCAGATATAGAAAAGGCAGTAAAGTAGATGCTCCTTGTGTGGTGGCAGTTTTTCAACTAGATTTTCCCATTGACTTTTTAGTTTTTCAAAGTGTGATTAATATGGAAATTGATAAGTTAATTCCCCATGAGTTATACTGTTAATGTTCTTTTCTCAGACCGAGTAAAAGAATTTTTAGACACAAGTTCCATTGCAATTAAGCATTTATCCATAGAAAATGGGTTAAGCCACAGCAGAAAACAACAAACACAAACCTCCCTTCAGTTTCCATCAATTTTCCTAGATTCTATTATTTTGTTTTGCTGAGTTTTAGAGACAAATCTACATAACTTACACCAAAAGTTTCAAATGTTCCAAGCTAACTTCAGAAAAGAATGAAAGAACTCTTAAACTCCTAAGTTCTTATAAAGAAGGCCCACTGCTTTCTGATCAGTAGTTTCACTCTGTTCAAACATCTTCATTTCAGTTGTAATATCTAACCTAATTCTAAGTTTCATATACCTTTTCTCAGCAGCAAAGCTGTTTTAGGAGAACTCTCAACCAAGCCATCCATTTCCAACACTGTAACACATTTTCCTTTAGTTTCATCTATTTGTCTCTTTGAGGCTGAATTGCAAAACAGATCACTGATGTGAGCAAAGTAACAACCACTCTTGGGAAAAGAAGTGAGAGATTTAGTGGTTTGATGCTCCTGAAGAACTGATGCCCTTCTACTGCCCTCTCTCCTCCGGGCTGTTCTCACACCAATTCCCTTAACTAGCAGCACTGTTTGTCTGACTAGAAGAAACTAGCATTCACTTACCTGGCAGAAAGCTAATCCAGGTAAGGGAAAAGCAAAAAGAAAAGAGTAAATTTTTTTCAGCTTAAAAATAAACAAGCTGATTCAGCTGTATGATACACTGGAAGAAGAATATAGGTAGGTGTTTAAACAATGTCACCACCCTTCTTCGCAGCAATGAGCTACTGGATTATCTCAGCTATCTTCTTGAACTGGAAGAAAACCCACAACAAACCAAACAACCAAAACAAGAAAAGGTGAGAGGGGAACAAACAACTAGTATGGGCAGATGTCTTTCAAACTGCCTTCCAGGTATGCAGAAGGTACCCATAAGATCTCTAAAACAGGTATCATTAACAGCTGTTACAATTTAGATGCATTAATTTGGGGGTACCAATTTGCATTTCAGTAAGACCTAGAGTAGCACACATGAACGTTTCTTCCTACTACATCCAGATCTTTCACTTTAGCCTTGAGACCCACTTAGCAAGCCCCTATATGTCAAGGATCAGATATCAGGGTGGTCTCCCCTAGAACAGCTGCCTATGCATTCCAAAGGAGTCTTTTGCACACACAGTTCAGCTAGTCCGAAACATCTTCTAGGAGATAAAATATTATGGATACAAAAAGGAAATATTTTAGGGTGATACACTTTGTTTTATATAATCTGTTGATATGTTTGGAAAGAAAGCTTGCCCACTGGTCACATGCAGCTTTCTTCAGTTAACAAAGACATTTCAAAGATAATCAACAGACAGCATTCAAATGCCCAGAAACATTTCATGCATCACCTTTCAGACACCAGAACGCATCTAGACTTCCTCTTTACCAGGACTGTTCTTAATTTCTTCAAATGCTTTTTTCTGTATTTCTTTCAACCTTCTATTATAGTTGTCTTAAGTGGTAGGGAATAAAATTTGTAATTTGTTGAAACTCATTTGAAGTTAGCAAAGTGGCCTCACAATGTTTGCATTGGTTAGGAAGCCAGCCTGCTATAAAAGGACAGTTTAAAGTGAATGAGCAACTGAGATTTCAGTAACAAGAAACCACTTGGATAATCAATAACAATTCATAGTCATTCTCACGTAGGGCTGTTTTGCTTTCTTCTTGATTTTGTTGGGTTTTTTTTTACTATTAATGTTAGTTACAAGCATTAATTTCACTATGCTTCCACTGCAATTGAAGAGACATCCATCTGTTCACAATAATTGAAGGAAACCAACATACCCATATTGTCACATGTGAATCATCTAGGATACTACCTAGACAATGTGTCTACACATGTGTCAGGAACATATTTTGAGCGTGAATACCTTATTTGAGCAGCTATAGTTCACTACACAGTAAAAAAAAAAAANAGGGTAATTAAAAATTAAGCTACAACACAGGCCAAGATAGCATTCAACTCTGATGATTCTTAAAAATGGATGAAAAGGATCAGCTGAGACCCAGGAAAATGTTACCAGAATGTCAGCCAAAAGGCTGCAGTTTGTCTAATAAAAATGAGTGCATCTTAAAGTTATCCCAAAGGATGAATAGTCATGAATAAAGCAATATAAAGAAATGGCAAAAAAAATAAAGCCAAGACTAAAAAATATGTGAGTACACTTATATGCAGTGCAATCTGTTTGTGCCTGCATTACTTACATGAATCCTGCCATGAAACTCTTCAGCCTATTGATTTAGTTTTAGGTCCTCATTGGGAACTCAGTCTTTGAAATAAAATGCACACAAGTACAACCAACTCGTGACAAGAATCAGTTGTGTTGAATTATTTTCAATTGTTCTTAAATGTGTAAATAAACAGAGCTCACAAAGCAGAAGAAATACTGATGCTAAAATCAAGACTATAGTATTTTACTTGTTTCTGAAGTGTTCACCTGAATTCGAGTCTTAAAAGTTTATAATATACACTGCACTGTACTCTTTGTTATCATTATGACCTAGAAAACACATTATATTAAAAATTGTGGCTTTGTCAGAAAAGCCATTTACATTTAACTGTTTGAAGCAGGAAGCAGAGGCAAAAAACCTTCAAAGCATCTTTCTGAAATGAATGCCACAAATAAAAAATATGTATCGATGGGGGAAGAAAAGATGAGGAAAGGAGGAGCAACTAATTTATAGTCCACCAGCATTTTCTTAGATGTTAATTAAAACCATGACAAACACTTCAGATATAATTATGAAAAAGGCAAATACTTCAATGCTGCAAAGATTATCCCTTAAATAATCTACACCTGATATTAATTGCTTAAGGATTGGAATATATGAGGCAATAAATGATTTTAGAGGGTTATTACCCTACATGAAAAAGTGGAGTTTATCTAGTTTATATTCAATATGGAAATTAGTGATTTCCATTTATTTAAATATGATTTGCGTTTAATTTGTTGATCAGTAAACCCTACATAAATGTCTGCAAACCAAGAGTTTAAATCAGTATATACAGTTTACATAACAATTTGATACTTCATGTGGCTTGTTAATACTCATGATGATAGAAACACCATAATGATTATATTTAATTCACATTTTTCACTTAGTGAAGACTCACCAGGCACTAAACAACCTCACCTCCATTGAATCTAGAGTATGGGGTAAGTTCCACCCATTATACCACAGAGTTCTAAGCAATGATTTACACTACTATGTACATGAGAAAATAGTGAGTTTTGTATTTTGAAAGAGATCACAGTTGTCCGAAAAATGCAAAAACTTCAGAATAGATTTTTCTTCTAATTAATGAACTTGGTGGGTAGGGTCCAAAGCTGTAACACCTGCATACTTATAAACAACAAGGTGCGTGAGCACACCTACCACAGTAGTGAAGAATGCTCCTCAACATTTTCCAAAGGCAACAACCCTAAGTCCTGTTGCCTCAGGTGCCTGTATACCAATGCACATAGTCTGGGCAAGAAATAGGAAGAACTGGAGCTTCATACCCAGCCTGGGAGTTATGAATATCACAGGAATTTCAGAAACTTGATTGGAAAACTCACTTGACTGGTATGGTGTAAGGCTGTGATAACAAGTGAATGTCACAAACACCCATCTTGACATGGGCAGGGATAGGGTGATGATGAGGGAGTGTTGACCAAGAACGGAACCTGAGGAGGCAGGAAAACATCTTGTGAGCCCACTCCTCTATTCCTGAAACATGTAGACAAAAGATCATCTGTGTCCTGTGTGCCATGTGCCTATGAAAGATCATCAGTCACTTGGTCAGCCCCAAATTTGGGGGACAATGAGACCTCTAAGACCTCCACAACCCACCAACTCATTTCTTTAACATTTCTGAACATTCCTGAGCACATACTGCGCCTGCTCAGTGATGACAGACCCCTGCCTGTGGGGCGGGCACATTGGATTATAAAAAGGGGAAACTTATAAGTTTTCAGTGCACACCCACCACCTGAAGACTACAGCTATGAGCAGAGAACATCACTGGATCCAAGGGTGGTGATATCTTTTCTCTTTTTTNTCTATTCCTGAAACATGTAGACAAAAGATCATCTGTGTCCTGTGTGCCATGTGCCTATGAAAGATCATCAGTCACTTGGTCAGCCCCAAATTTGGGGGACAATGAGACCTCTAAGACCTCCACAACCCACCAACTCATTTCTTTAACATTTCTGAACATTCCTGAGCACATACTGCGCCTGCTCAGTGATGACAGACCCCTGCCTGTGGGGCGGGCACATTGGATTATAAAAAGGGGAAACACAAGTTTTTGGTGCACACCCACCACTTGAGAACTACAACTACAAGTAGAGAACATTGCTGGATCCAAGGGTGGTGATACCTCTTCTCTCTCTCTCTCTCTTTCTTTTCCTCTCTGCCACTCTATTTGTCTCTAACTTCATTTTCAGCACATTAGGGTAATATCATCACAAATTTTGCTAAACTGTTATCTTTCATAGTTTTATGTATTGTTATAACTTTTGCCAAGCCTTTATCTTTTGCAATTCTGCTGAGTTTTAAGTAAATTTGTGATTTGTTTGAACCTCTAGAGTAATTGTTGTTTCTCTTGATTACCGCAGAGAATTAAAAAGTTAACCTCACCCTAACCTACTGAGTGGGAAGGGAAAGATGGCTACAAACTCCTTCAGTAAAATGGGAATAGAAAAAGGCCTATTCGCACTTTATGTAAGAGGAATTTCAATATATGGAGGTGATATTTATTGGAGAAACAACACAGTGGTGCACCAGTCATCCCTCAGGTTCCTGGGAATGCATTGAAGATTGCTTCCTGATACAGATGCAGGACATGCTGACTAGGAGCAGCACATTGCCAGATTTACTGCTACTAAACTGAGAAGACTTACTTGACAACATAGCTACCAACAGTAGCCTTGGATACAGTGATCACAACACTATGGAGTTCAAGATCCTGCTAAGAACACTGAAGACCAGTAGTAGGACGAAGACCTTGGACTTTAGAACAGTCAGCTTCATTACACTCAGAGCCTAGCTGTGAGTGATTCATGGAAAGCATCCGTGGAAGACCAAGGAGTTTGTGAGTGCTGGGAGTTATTCAAGAGCAGCCTCCTGGAAGCACAAGAACAGTCCATCCCCCCAAAAAAAGAAGGGAAGAAGGCAGAACAAGACACCACCCTGGGGTAGCAAGGAGCTTTTGAGTGTGCTTAAAAGCAAAAGGAAGCATACTAGCTATGGAAAGGTGGCCAAACAGCCATTAAGTATTAGAAGAACCTTGCTAGTGCATGCAGAGATGCCATCAGGAAGGCTAAGGCTCAGCAAGAACAGAAGTTGGCCAGAGATGTCAAGTGTTCTTCACACACATGAACAGAAAGCAGAAGCACTGGGAAGACATAGGCCCATTACTAAATTGGGCAGGGAAAGTAATCACTAATAATACTGACAAGAGAGAGATTTTCAGTATCTTCTTTACCTCTGTCTTTACCAGTGTTACTGGACCCCAGATCGCAGGATCAAGTACCTATGAAAATGCACGTGTCGACTCACTGGTGGTGGAAGAAAGGCTAGGCTGTGGCCTCTTCCAAGGGCTCAATGCACATAAACCTATGGGTCCCGGGCAGAATCCACCACAGGGTGTTAAAAGAAGTGGCTGACACTGTTGCAAGGCCACTGTCTATGATATTTGAAAAGTTGTGGAGATTAGGGGATGTCCCTGATGACTGGAAGAAGGGAAATGTCACACTCATCTACAGGACCGGCCCAAAGAGGACCCAGGAAACTACAGGCCCATTAACCTTACTAATGAACAAGTCCTCCTATGAACTATCACAAATCAAATGAAGCAGTGGCTGGGAAAAGGCAATACAGGTTTACCAAAGGCAAATCATACCAGAGTAACCTGATCGCCTTCTACAACAATGTAACATCTTCTGTCAACATGGGGAGAGCAGTGGATGTTGTTTGCCTGGAATTCAACAAAGCATTTGACACTGTTTCCCAGAGTCTTCTCCTGAACAGTTTAGAGGGGTGGTCTGTGAGATGTGTAGGAAGTTGGTTCATAGGTCACTAATGTTTTTTAATCAGGCTGGCAGCCTGTCACAAGTTAGGTCCCTCAGAGACTGACAGCAGACCCCACACCTGTTCAATATTTTCACAAATTACCTGAATGATGGGATTGAAAGCAGCCTCAACCAGTTTCTGGTGACACTAAACTAGGTGGTTAGATGAACATGTCAAAAAGGAAAGTTATTTTACAGAGGGACACAAACAAGTTCAAAGAGTGAGATAGAAAGAACAGCATGATGTTTAACAAAGACAACTCTAAAGTCTTGCATCTGCGATGACATAACCAAAGAGCTCAGTATAACCTAGGATCTGTGTGGCTAGGGAGTGGCCTTGCTGAAAGTGCCCTGATGGTCATGGTGGACAACAAGCTGAGTATGAGTCAGCAGTGCACCACTAAAGCAATGAATGCCAATCAGATCCCAGGCTGCATCTGCACGGGCATTATTAGCACAGATAGAGAAGTGATCATGCCACTCAGTGCTTATCATGCTGCACCTGGAGTATAGTGTCCAATTCTGGTTCCTACAATGCAAGAAAGAGGCAGACATACTGGAGAGGGTCCAAAGGAGGTCCACAACGTAACCAAAGAGCTGGAGAGACTTCCCTATGAGGCATGACTGAAGTGGTCACCCTCTATGTCAATGACATGCTGGAGGGCAGAGCTGTGCCTGGGGATGGATGAGGAGCCAACCGACAGCTTATGGGTCAAGATTAAAGGGAGGGCAGGGACAGGTGACATTACAGTGGGAGTCTGCTACAGGCCACCTGACCAGGAAGACTGAGCGAATGAGGCCCTCTATAGACAGATACGAGCAGCTTCACATTCATAAGCCCTGGCCCTCCTGGGGAACTTCAACCACCCCAATATCTGTTGGAGGGACAACACATCAGTGCATAAGATATCCAGGAGGTTCCTGGAATGCACTGATGACAAATTCCTTCTCCAAGTGATAGAGAGGCCAACAATGAGAGGTGCTATGCTGGACCATGTTCTCACCAACAAGGAGGGGCTGGTGGGGAATGTGAAGCTCAAGGGCAGCCTTGGCTGTAGTGACCATGACATGGGAGAGTTCAACACACTCAGGGCAGCAAGGAGGGTGCACAGCAAGTCACTAGCCTGGAGTTGAGGAGAGCAGACTTTGGCCTCTTCAGAGATCTGGTTGGTAGAGTACCATGGGACAAAGTCCTGGAGGGAAGAGGGGCCCAAGACAGATAGTTAGTATTCAAGGATCACCTCCTCCAAGCTCAGGAGCGATGCATCCCAACAAAGAGGAAGTTAGGCAAAAATGCCAGGAGGCCCACATGCATGAACAAGAATCTCCTGGACAAACTCAAACATAAAACAGGAGCCTAGAGGCTGGAAGCAATGGTAGGTAGCCTGGGAGGAATACAGAGAAATTGTCCAAGCAGCCAGGGATCGGGGTAGGAAAGCTAAGGCCCTCATAGAATTAAATCTGGGCAGGGCAACAGGAAAAGCTCCTACAGATACATCAGTGATAAAAGGAAGACTAGGAAAAATGTGAGCACTTTCCAGAAGAAAACAGGACACCCAGTTACCTGGGTAACTACTACCTAGTTATCTGGTTACCTACAACTCTTTTGCCTCAGTCTTCACCAGCAAGTGCTCTAGCCACACCACTCAAGTGACAGAAGGCAAAGGCAGGGACTAGGAGAATGAAGAAGCACCCACTGTAGTAGAAGATCAGGTTTGAGATCATCTAAGGGCTCTGAAGGTGCAAAACTCCACGGGACCTGATGAGATGCATCTGTGGGTCTTGAGGGAACTGTTAGAAGAAGTTGGTAAGCCACTATCCATCATATTTGAGAAGTTGTGGCAGTCCAGTGAAGTCCCCACTGACTGGAAAAGGGGAAACACAACCCCCATTTCTAAAAAGGGAAAAAAGGAAGACCCAGGGACCTACAGGCCAGTCAGTCTCACCTTTCTGCCCAGGAAGATCATGGAACAGATCCTCCTGGAAACTATGCTCAGGCAAATGGAAAAGAAGGGGGTGACTGATGACAGCCAAAATGGCTTCACTAAGGGCAAATCGTGCCTGACAAATCTGGTGGCCTTCTATGACAGGGTTACAGTGCTGGTGGATAAGGGAAGAACAACTGATGTCATCTACTTGCACTTGTGCAAAGCATTTGACACTGTCCCGCACAACATCCTTCTCTCTAAATGGGAGAAGCATGGATTTGTCCTTAGTGACAGATGGACTACACAGTGGATAAGGAATTGGCTGGGTGGTTGAACTCAGAGAGTTGCAGTCAACAGCTTGATGTCCAAGTAGAAACCAGTGATGAGCGGTGTTCCTCAGGGGTTGGCACTGGGACCAGTGCTGTTTAACATCTTTGTTGGCAACGTGGACAGTGGGGTTGAGTGCACACTGAGCAAGTTTGCCAACAACAGCAGGCTGTGCGGTGTGGTTGACAGGCTGGAGAGAAGGGATGCCACCCAGAGGGACCTTGAGAGGCCTGAGAGGTGGGCCCATGTGAACCACATGAAGTTCAACAAGGCCAAGTGCAAGGTCTTGTAGATGGCTTTGGGCAATCCCAAGCACCAGCTATAGGCTGGGCAGAGAATGGATTGAGAGCAGCCCTGAGGAGAAGGACTTGGGGGTGTTGGGGGCTAAGGAGCTCAATGTGAGCTGGCAACGTGTGCTTGCAGCCCAGAAAGCAAACTGTATCCTGGGCTGCATCAAAAGAAGCATGACCAGCAGGTCGAGGGCAGTAATTCTCCCCCTCTACTCCCCTCTCGTGAGATCCCACCCGTACTGCATTCAACTCTGAGATCTCTTGTNCGTACTGCATTCAACTCTGAGATCTCTTGTACAAGAAAACACGGACCAGTTGGAGCGAGTCCAGA
>VXBL01003298.1:26198-47224 GCA_013400195.1 Aramus guarauna
GAGTCCAGAGGAGGCCACAGAGATGATACAAGGGCTGGAGCACCTCTGCTATGGAGACAGGCTGAGAGAGTTGGGGTTGTTCTGACTGGAGAAGAGAAGGCTCCAGGGAGACAGAGCCCCTTCCAGTCCTTAAAGGGGCTACAGGAAAGATGAGGAGGGACTGTTTACAAGGGCATGGAGTGACAGGACAAGGAGAATGGCCTGAAGCTGAAAGAAGGTAGATTTAGATTAGATACTGGCAAATTCTTCCCTGTGACAGTGGTGAGGCCCTGGCACAGGGTGCCCAGAGAAGCTGTGGCTGCCCCATCCCTGGAAATGTTCAAGGCCAGGTTGGATGGGCATTGATCAGTAGTTGGTGAGCAATTGTGCTGTATATCGCTTGTTTTCTTGTTTTCTATATTCTTTTATCATTATTATTCTCTTCCTTTTCTGTCCTTTAAAACTTTTTATCTCAACCCATGAGTTTTAAATTTTTCCAGTTCTCTCCCCTATCCCACTGTGGGGGGACAGCGAGCAAACGGCTGCGTGGTTGTTTTAGCTGCTGGCTGGGTTAAACCACAACAAAGGTGTGGGACACGGATGAGTGAACCACTGAAAGCATCACCTGGCCAGCTGTTTGGAGTATTGGTTTTGTTCCTCGCTCTTGTAGCCCAGTGTGCTCCTCTGTCCTCTGCTTTGACCTCATGTGCTGTGAACCCAACTGTGGCTGTGGCAGGGAGAGACTTTTCAGGGAGCCTGATGAAAGTCTTACCAGGCTTTCTGGGTCTTCAGATGGTACCAGAGCTGAAAGCCCAGGTGGTTAAACAGTTGTAGGCTTCTCCACTGGTGCTTTCGTTGTGGGCAAGTAGGAGAAGCTGCTCAATAAGTATCTTAAGGGTAGGGGACCACCTGATGCAAGGGGATACCAGCTGCTGTGGCTCAAATTTCTGGCTCTGGGCAGAACGGGAGGATCCAGGTGCCAATAAGAGTTTAAATCTCTCTGCTTCAGGCCTGTAGTACTGCACGTGCTCTGGTGCAGGACCAGGACCCAGGACTAGTACGCTTTTTTAGTGGTGCCTGGTGCCCTTTTGAGTAGTTGTTCCTCCTCCAGGGTCCCTGTGCTGCCTTGCGGTGCCCTCTAGTGTCTGGCAGCTCTCTGGATCTGGACAGCCCGGAGAGCCTGGTGCTTTTCCACAAGCTTCTTCAGTTTGATGGAATGATTATTTCTGTGGTATGGCTCAGCCCAACCAGGCCTTTTTGATGCACACTACACTCGTGGATGTATCTTCCCCCCCCTCAAAATGGAACTTGGAAGGAGTGTTTGACCTGTTGTTATAAGGCTGTTTTGGCACAGTAATTTGGCACTTTGCTCTGAAAAATGCTGTCTTTTCAGTCCCTGCCCTGTCCTGACAGGTGGCCTGTTCTGTTCTTTCAGAGATGCTGTTACTGTCTGCGACCACGATGCATTTGTAAGTGAAGCCTTGGATCTCCCTGACTTCCAGACTCGTGTGAAGGAGTGCAAAGAGAGCCTGCCTGCTGTGCCGGGTGAGGATCAGCAACTTGCCTTGGGTCGGTGTAATGGGAAGTAAGAGGTCTTGGTGACCCACTGCTTTAGGGCCCAGGCAAAGCTGTGAACATGCAGTTTCCTGCTGCCGGAGAGATGCTCTTAAGTTGTCCTGGAGCTGTGCAGAGGGCAGGCTTATTGCAAACTGAGCTCATTTCAGTTGGAGTTACGCAGTCTTGTGCTTCTGTTTTTCTAAAGCTGCTAGGTTTGGGGATTGGGTGCTGTTGGGGGCAATTAGAGGCAAAGCACCTGCGTGTGATTTTTCTGAGCTGACCAGAGCTCTGCTTGTGTTGAATGCTGTCATAGCAGCCACAGTGCGAGTCCCTGTGTCTGGGGAAAGTCTTGCTCTAGAACCAGCTCCTTGTGAGGCACTCTCTGAATTTCAGTTGTCCTGTTGGCGGTGAGGCTTTCAGGGGTATGACACAGCACCATTTGCTACCTGGATCCTGATGCCGGGGAGAGTCAGGGCACTGTGGGACAGGAGTTGGGTCCCTCTTGAACTGCCAGCTCTGTCATGTGCTGTGAGCAGAGCCCTTGTTTGCCTGCCATTGGATATGCAGTTATGCGTGATCTGTTTTCTTGGTGGTGCTCATTCTGTAATGTAAATTTTGCTCCTGCGGGAAAGTTAGAGGCTGAGGGAGGCAAAAATGGATGTGCTGGGCATGTGGACTCCGGAGTTACTAGGCTGTTGATCTAAATGGTGTCTGAGTGGGCAGTACGTGGATGATTTCTATTTACAAATCCTCGTTGTCTGTTTTCTCCAGGAAATGTGAGTGCTTATCCTGAAATTGTGTTCTTGGGAACAGGATCTGCAATTCCAATGAAAATCCGAAATGTCAGTTCCACACTGGTAAATACCAGGTAAATCCTGATGTTGTGTGTTCTGCTTGGAGAGGCTCAGTGTCTCAAGGAGGTGTTGCCCAAGGGCTCTTTCGTCCGGTGTGGTGATGACACAGGGAGGGTACCCTTATTGTGGAGTCTGTCGGATTTCTGTTTCAGACACCTGTCTCCCTATAGCTGGGGAAGACTCGAGAGCCACCCGTAAGGCCAAACATGTAACGTGTTCATTCGTTGTACCATCTGCCCCAAGGGCACACAGGACCAGAATGAGCTATGCAGTCAGAACAGTCTTTCCAAAGCTTTAGCTGGTAGACTTGGAGTAGCATTTAGAGGTAGAGCACTGAGACCTCTCTGCCCTCCAACCCAAAAGCTTCCCCTCCCCGAATGGGCGCTGATCAGGGCTCCTACAGCAGCTGCTAAATGTCTTTATCACTTGTCTTGCCAGCTCTACCCGTTCCCTGCTCTTGGACTGTGGAGAAGGAACCTTTGGACAGCTCTGTCGCCACTATGGAGAGCAAGTTGACCAAGTGCTGTGTAACATAGTGGCTGTGTTTGTGTCTCATATGCATACCGATCATCATTCGGTAGGTTGAGTGTGTTGGAAGGAGAAGGGGCTTGGTGCAGGCATGCTCTGCTGTTTGGGACTCAGATTTAGCTGCAGGTGATGAATGTGGGCTGCCCTGCTGTTAGGGCTGCACTTCCCCCCTGCACTGCTGAATCTGTCTGTGTTTCTAATCCCTGCAGACTTGCCGGGATCATCCAGAGATGTAACTTTTTTTTAGCAGTGTCCAACCCAGCGTCCTTCAGTGCTTTGTAATAAATAGTCACACGAGGGCCAGTTGGTCTGTTCTAGTTTGGGCCTGATCAGGGCAGGCTGCCTGTTGGTCTGCACAAACCAGACTGGGACTGAGATGTTGTGTAGAGACTTTCTGCTACCCCTTTGTTGAAGGGGAGCTCTTGGAGAAACACTGGGAAGGGTTGAGGGGCTTGTGTTGTGGGCTACTGGCCACCAGCTTGGGGGCATAAACAGTGACAGTGTTACAGCAGCTCGGCAAGTTGCAGTTATTGGAAAAGCAGTAATTGCATATTTCTGACTATAGGTTTTCGAAAAACTGCAGGTTGCTGAGCTGCCGTAGCACCGTTGCTCACTTATGCCCCAGATATTTCTGACCACCACTTCCTGTCATGTTTATTCCCTTTGCAGGGCTTGTTGAATATCCTGATGGAGAGGCGGAGAGCTTTTGTAAGTAGTAGTGTTGGGTCACTGCTCCTGAACTTGCTTTGGACTGAGGGGAGAGGGGAACTTCTGAGTAGTGGAAAAGCACTATTACTTCCCTAGGTATTTCTTCTCTCTGATTTGGTGTGTACCTAGTGCTGATTTTCTCCTCTTTCCCCCGCCCTCGGCCTTTGCTTTTCTAGGCAGCCCTTGGTCAGGCTTTCCGCCCTCTGTTTCTAGTCGCACCTGAGCAGATCATGCCTTGGTTACATGAGTACCACAACCACTGTGAAGAGATTCTCGGAGACATCAAGTGAGTGTTCCGTGTAGTATGTGGAGAAATGTCCTTGCTGGGTCCTTAATCGAGGCAAACTACTGTCATCCATTCCCCCCCACCCCTTTGTTGAAGGCAACTCTGACTCCTTCTGCTCTGTGTAGAATTAGGATGTGCAGTTTGCAAAGGGAAGGATAGGGTTTGTTACTCAGTTGTGCTACTTACTAGAGGCTTACATGTAGGCTTTTCCTTTCGGTAGGAAAGGGGAGTTGGGCAAATGAAAAAGGATTCTTGGAGGAGAGAGTATTTGACAGTGAGGAAGCAGTTGGATGAGTTGCTGGGGCACTGGATAGCGAGAGCAAGGGGAAAACAGATAGGTGCGCAGAAATGTGTTGTTTGTAAGGTGCTGAACTGAGAAAGAGAAATAGGCTGCTGAAAGATAAGACCAGGTTTTACTTTGTACCTGTCCTTAGTTCTCTCTTCTCCCCTCCCTCACAGAATGATTACTTCCCAGTCTCTTGTGACAGGCTGTGCGAACATCAAACCTAAAGCCAAATGGTTTGTCAGTTCTCTGTTAGAGAACTACGACTTGGCTGAGGTAAGCTCACGAGCTGGCAGGGTCAGTTGCTATGAGGGGCAAGAGGGGACCCGAGGTCTAACACTTATATCCTTGTTCAGTTTCAGACTTGTGAAGTCCAGCACTGTAAAAATGCTTTTGCATGTTCAATGATCCACAAATCTGGCTGGAAAGTAGTCTATTCTGGTGACACAATGCCCTGCATGGCCTTAGTACAAATGGGTAGGTGACCTCTTGGAGAAAGGTCTTGAACTGTTAGTGTCCGAAGCGGGCACCCCCAAACTGTTGGTGCTGTGCCTGCAGCACAGTGAGGGGCTAAGGGAGGATGAGAGTTTGTGTAGGCAGTTGGGCTGGGCTATATTCAACTGAAGGATGAATATATGATTATTTACACAGGGAAAAATGCCACCCTGCTGATCCATGAGGCAACGCTGGAAGATGGCATGGAAAAAGAAGCAGTAGAGAAGACGCACAGGTGGGGCGTGTTCTGCTGTCTGTCACTATTAGGAAGGTGAAGATGTGGAGCTTGGGTTTGTCCTTGGAGCTGGTGGTGAAGGACCCAAGTCCTATAGATGGTTCTGGTGTGCGTAGAGCTCTTCAGCCCTAAAAATGGTGTGTTGCTCATTGCACCAGTTCTGTAACTCACACCTGCTCTGAATGTCCTCAGAGAGACGGGGAAAGCTTTTTAAGTGGAGAGTAGTAACTCTACGAAGAGACTAGCCCAAAGGAAAGGTCCTCTGCTTGATTACATTTCAGGACTAAGCTCAGGAGGTAGAAGAGCCATCACACCCTCCAGCTAACGGCGCCATTCAAACTGAGTGCTGCAGCCAGTGATACAGAGTGCTGCCCCCAGAAAAAGTGGGGAGACCTGAGAGCAGCTTCTCAGAATTACAGTGAATTACTGTGCAAGAGAGCTGGACTTACTGGTGCCCCTGGGACACGTATTTTAGTAAGCCCCTGTCCCCAGTTTCTGGAGCTCTTAACTGTAGAGCTCCAAGGAATTACAGCCGCTTTCCTGCGTTCTGACTCATTTGGAAATCAGTCTCCGTTGGTGCAGGTTGCCAGAGGATGCATTGCCTGGGCATGCCTGCAGGGAGCAGGGACTCCTGTGCCCGGCAAGCGTTAGATGGGATCTCGTGTGGCTGTTTGGTGTGATGTCACCTTCAATGCAAAGCAGCCTGGCCTGCCCCGTTGGAGTGGCAGTGCTAGCCAGGCTGTGTGACCGGGGTTCCTTCCGCAGCACAACCTCCCAGGCGATTCAGACCGGGATGAAGATGAATGCGGAGTTCATCATGCTCAATCACTTCAGTCAGAGATACGCCAAGATCCCGCTGTTCAGTGAAGACTTCAGCGAGAAGGTTGGAATTGCATTTGATCACATGAGGGTAAGTTGGCAGCTTTGAGCCAGGCTGTGGGAGAGGTTTCAGTGTTACTTTGGGATGGCTGCTCATGAGTCAAATTCTCCACTGCTAATGTATTGATACACCATCTCCTTCTGAAGAGTAATCTCTGAAACAGCTCCTTTTGCTGCTGGCAGCAGGCATCACCAACCTGGGGGAGAACGGTTGGCACAGCAAGAGGGGTGCTGATGGCTCTTGAGAGCAGAAGTCTGCTCTTAACACACTGGGTACTTCCCTCCTCTCACCTCTATTCTGAGCATCCTACTCCCAGCTGAAAACCTAATTTTGCTTCTGTGCCCACTCCCTTAACTGGTGTGTTGCTTTAATGGCATTCTGCAAAAGATCTCCAGGAGCCAGAAACTGCGGCCATTGGATTGAGCGCAGTCGTAGCAGTGAGAATAGCTCACTAATCAATCAGAACATCATTTCTTGTGAAGAAGAGGTAAGTAGGTTGGCCTATGGGGTCTGTGAACAGACTGCTACAAAATGAGGGCCTGCCTGCTTGTGTCAATGCAGCTGAAAATTGTCAGGGCTGTTAGGGCTCCTCTGTGCCGGGTGCTGTGCAGAGGCAGTGGCAGTGCCCTGCCATCCAAACAGGCAAAAGTTGGAGAGGAAGGGTGGAAGAAAAAGCAATTCTCATGTGGGTGCTCACCTGCTTGATGTATTTCAGGTACGTTTTGGTGACTTTCTGACCATCCCAAAGCTGATCCCGCCTCTGAAGGCTTTGTTTGCAGATGACATAGTAGAAATGGAGGAGCGGAAGGAAAAACGGGAGATGCGGCTTCTGAAGGAGACTGCTCTAGCCTTGGACAGACTCGCTGGTGGTGAGAACAAGGAAGCGCCATGCCCGAAACGGAAACAAGCCAAGAACCATCAGGAACTACCAAACAAGAAACTTAAAACAGTAAACTGAAAGAACCACGGCTGAGAGTGCTCTGCTCTGTAAGAAGGGCCTTGCTCTCTGCAGGCCTCGGGCACGCGCAGTGCTGCAGGCACCATGGAAAAAGGGGCTGGCCTTGGCATCTGGATTTGCTTGGAAATCTGTGGGTCTCCATGGGCTGAAGCTACCACGGACGCTGCTAGCAGCGCCAGTCCTTGTGGTAACAGTACCTGCCATACAGTTCCTGTGTCGCACCAGCCCACATGTCATTCTTCTTTTAGCCAAAAGTTCTCCTCTCTGAACTGTTTTAATTTTGGGTTTTATGCTAGAAGCTATTAATAGTGTAACAGCAGCAACTGTGACCTTTGCGAGAGATCAGGCTCGAGAAGCCCTTGAGGGGCCATGGATTTGCCAGTGTAAGGCAGGAATATAACTGGGTATCAGAACCTGGCTCATCAGAGGAAATTTCATAATAAAATGGGACCCAATTTATTTTGAGGTTAATTTAGGGCTGTGAATGCTGCTGTGTTCCCATTTTATTTTGGTTTTCTCAGTGGATTTTTTTTTTCCATAAGATGAGTTTTCTAAAACCTTTATTTAGAATCTGAATAAACCACTGGACATTGTACAGGAGGCTGTGTTTTGTCTAGAGCGCCAGTGAGGGAAAACAAATACCTGAATTGCTCCAGTGAATGACCCCAGCTGGTTGTTTCTGGATTACAGCATTGGTGTAAAGACCAACATCTCCCCCTGATGCCTTATGCCAGTTCTGGCTGTGTTTTGTGCCAGCAAAATTCTATCAGCTTGTGCTACCCTGCAGCCAGGAGCCTCACCTCTGTCAGTTTGAGCTGGCACCAGCTGGGGTGGCTGTTGAACGGCTCCAGAACGGACAAAGCATTTCCTTGAGCAGATCCTGGTCCTGGATGCGGGGTACGGGAAGGATGGCAATGCAGGCTGACATGGGGAAGGGCTGTAGCTATGATGGGTCAGCTTTGCTGCTTCCCTTACCAGTGCAGTAACTGCAGGTGGGTGGAGGCAGGAGGGGCAGCTTTGGCCTGTTTCAATTAAGGAGTTCATTGTCAGAGGGAACTCGATGGCACTGTGCCCCAAGCGCTGCTTAGCAAATGATACCAGTGCATATTAAAGATTTAAGACTTCAGTGTAAGGTGACGGAAAATGAAGACACAAACCAGCAGCAAAGCATCTTTTGTTGACTAGTAGTGTTTTAATATTATGCTTGTCTAAAGAGGAAACCGGGTACTTGACAGAACAGGTCTGCTGGGCTTTTAGGATCAGCAGGGGCCTGTGGAAAGACCAAGCAAGCTTTTGTTACCGCGCAGTGTCGTAGGGTCACGCTGGGTGCCCGGGGAGGGCACGGTGACTGCTGGGGTAAGAGAAGCAGCTGCTGGCCTGCACGGCATCCCTGTGCTTCTCTTCATAGCACTAGAGCAAAGTCTTTATTTTCTAAATGAAAGAACCACTTCTCACATAAAGTTATTAATTAAATGGGAACACAGCAGTGTGAGGAGACGGTATCTACGCACAGCTCCGGGCGGTTGATGTGAGTCCGGTGGTGAGCAGTAACGTGATCGGGGTGGTGAAGGACGAGCCCGGGCCCGGTGTAGGTCCGTGCTGGTGCGTTCCCCGCGGGGTGAGCCGGGGGAAAATCGCTTCTGGGGAGCCCGAGCTGTTCGGCGTAGGGAAGAACGGGGCTGGGGGGGGAAACCCGGCGGGGGATCCCGGCCGGGACAGCGGCATCCCCCGCCCGAGCTGCCGGCCGGCGCTGGGGCCCTTCCCGGCCGGGACCGGAGCGGGGGGCGGGGGCAGGGCGGCTCCTCNGGGAGCTGCTCTGCGGGGACCTGCCCGCCGATGCCCTGCGGCACTTCGCCGCCCTCGTGGAGGAGGTAAGGCCCGGGCAGCCCCGGAGGCGGAGGCCGCGGGCACTGACGGGTACCCTGGGCCGAGCGCCGGGACCGGGCACTGCCCCTCGCCACGTCCATCCACCCCTGCAAACCGTCTGCTCGGCCTCCCGCCTGTCTCTGCCAACCTGCTGTGCCCCTAGCTCTGCCCCTCACAGCACCTCCTGGCCCTCGGGGGCCTTTAGGATTCCTTTAAACCTCCGAAATCCCGATCCACACCAGCTCGGGGCCGGTCTGACAGTGGTGGCCTTGTGGGACTGATCCACGCTGTGGAGTCACAGAGGGGTAGGTGTGGGAGGGGACACCTCGAGGTACCTGGCCCAAGCCGGGTACCACCAGAGCCAGGGGCCCAGCACCGCGTCCAGGCGGCTTTTGAGTATCTCCGGGGATGGAGGGTCCACAGCCTCCCTGGGCAACCCGTACCAGCGCCCGGTCACCCGCACAGTGGAAAAGTGTTTCCTGATGTTCAGAGCCCCGTTACCTCCGGTGGGTTGATGTTTTCCCAACAGGATCCTCAAGAGGTTCGAGTGCTCTCTCTGCTGTGTCAGTAGCCTGAACCAGACAGCGTCGTCTTGATTTATGAGGGCCCCTGACCTGGAGAAGTCTCAGCAGTGAGGCTGTAACAGGGAAGCAGAGGAGCTGCTTGGTTTGAGATGCCTTGGTGACGCTGTTGGTGTATTGAAATGGTGACTGATAAATTGGATTCCCAGGAGCAGGCTGCCGTATACTGGGTTATCTTGGTTTTGTGGGATAACGTGTAATGGGCACGGGCAGCTTTTGTTCTGAGGCGTTTGATGAGCTCACGGTCTTGGTAAGTCTGCACAAACAGCGGTTTTTGCATCGTGGCTTTGTTTGTAAACGATGGCAGGTAGCATATGATAGGCGTTGTAAACACCATCTGGAGAGATTTTGGGGTAGGAACACTTCGGCAGATCCTGTTAGATCCTGTTTTCTGCCTGCCTTCCGCAGTTGGGATTGTGCATCCTGCCTGCCTGTTTGCAGGCTTGTCTCTCCCCACAGCCCGTGCAGACAGATGCGGTGTTTCTGTAGGGAGCAGATCGTGCCCACGTTCGGTTCCACTTTCCTCTCAAATGTCAAGGAAAACAAGTGGTGGTGCTGGGTCGGGAGGACAGGCTGGGTCTGTGGGGAGGTGAAGAGGGTCTTGAATTTCCTGAGGTCAGGGACACGCATTGCTCTGCCTGCTGCACGAGCACGCCTTGCAGAGGGTCTTTTATCAGGGGTTTCTAGGGCAATCTTAGAAGAATTTGTCTAGTGAAAGCAACAGTTTGTGTCAAACTCCATGTGGGTTACGTGGGACACCAGGATGGACACACCAAAGCCGTGTCTATTCAGTGAGGAACCACAGCTGAGCTGCGGACCAGAGCTGGGGCGACCTTGTCCGCTGCTCACACTCAAACTCTTGTGATGGCTGAGGGGCACACGCCTCCCCTCGCTGGAGCCGGGGGTCACCCTGGGTCCAGTTAGCACTTTAACAGTCAAGAAGACAATGAACGGCTATCATTAGACTGATTACAACATTACTTCCACTAGCAGTCCACGTGATTAAGTAATAGAGAAAAATCTTGCTAATAACGTAGTTAAAACTGTTGAAGGCGAGCTTGGCAGTCCCTGCCCACGTTCCCTGGGGCTGTGCTCCCCCTTCCCGTGGCTCCCTGAGCACGCAGGTTGCTGATGCCGCTCTTCCTCAGGTCGACAGTGCCAGTTGTGGTTACAAAGAGCCATCAGCATCCTGGGACAGCACCGCGTGGTGGGCTGCCTCATTCCTTCTCAATGTTGTGTCCATTTCTAGCTATTTTTATACCTTTTCGTATCACAGCCTGCTCCCTTCTCCTTGGCTCCAGCTAAAGCTGCTCCCAGCACCCTCCCTGGTGCCTGGTAACACGGAGGGTTGTTGTTTGTCACCAGGGACAACCTGGCTCCGTCAGGCTGTTGCCAACGGCTGGTCCCGGGGCAGAGCCAGCCCGCGGTAGGGGACAGACACTGAGTTGCTATCGCAGCTCAGACAAGCCAAAAGCAGCCAAGGTCCAGGCAAGCCCAGACCAGCGCTGAGACCCCACGCTGTTGGGTCAGTACAAACCCTGGGAACTTTCACTGATTATGTCATATTTAGTGGGCTGCAGCTTTGGAAAATAACCTAAAAAGTGGCTGTGCTCAAGACCTGCAGTGCAGTTGGGACAGGGACCTAGGTGACCCTCACCAGCAGTAGATCCCAGGAGGTAGCAGAAGACCTTCCCTTTGTGCACACTGAGTGGTGCCATCAAGGCACAGCCTCTGGGTTTAGCCCAGCCCTGCTGGTCTTGAAAAGCTGCCTGATGCCCCTGCCCCTGCCTGCTGGCACTGGGATGGGCAGCAAGCACCAGGAGGGGTTGTGAGGGCAAGGAGACAAGGGCCCATGGAGCTGTCTCCAACTGCAGGCTTGAGAGGCTGGGAGAGCCCGAGGATGAGCTCGGGAGAGCTCATGTCTGCTGGGTTCCACCCTTCTCAGCTGCAGGGATTCGGGGGAGAGGGTGTACTAGCGTACGAAGTGGGCTTGTAGAGAGACTTGTTCATCCTCACCTGCCCTTGTTTCACACAGGCAGGGAACTGCTTGGACAGCAGTATGTGTCTCCAGGCTCAGCTGAGCAAGGACCTTGGAGCCTGGTGGCCTGTCTGTCTCCTGCAGCACTTTTTTCTCCATTGCTCTTTCCTGGCTTGTGCTATAGGTGATTGTGCCCATCCTGACGAACCAGAAGAACCATCAGGGCTGGCCACAAGTGGTGTCACAAGACATTATCCGTCATGTCCACAACCTAAAAAGTACTGTTTTCATGGTTGTTGGCCAAGTGAAGGGCAAGACCTTGCTGCCTCTTCCAGCTGGCTCAGAGAGAATCGAGGACATTGATCTGGAAAATGAGAAATTGTGAGTTCCACCCCTTGCTCTCCATGGGGTTTTCTCCTGCTGATGCATGTACTGTGTCTTTTGGGGACCCTTCCTCCCAGTCATGGTGATTCTTACTCTCTATCATCTGCTGCTCATCCAGACTGGCAAGATGGGTATATTTTGCTCTATGTGCTCTCTAGTTAACGAGCTCTGTCTTTGAGGACTGTGTGATGGTACAGGCAGGAAAAACTCAGAAAGTGCAAAGGTTTTGTGGGCACACAGAGAACCAACAAACTGCTTGGACCATTGGGGAAAAAACAAACCCTGTGGGCAAAACCACTCCTGTTTTCCTGACGCCACTGAATGGGAAGGCAGGATTCTCTCTTTTTCTTGCTTCTATCTCCCAAAGCGTGCTCCCAGAATGCACTGATTCAAAGTTAAATGACTTGCTTGTTAGTGAGCCATGCTGCCTGCTTGATCAGGATGATTCTGCCTCCTTTCAAAACCAGATTTATCATGCAAAGGTACAGAAAAAAACACCTACAACTTCCTGGAAGTTTCTGAACGGTTTGTGGTTCCGTACAGAGATTTGGAACCTCTTGCATCTGTCCTCCTGGAGAAGCAGGGTGGCATCCCAGACATCCACTGCATTTCCTTGTGTTTCTCTTCAAGAAATAAATTAACAACTGTGATAATTTGAGTTCTCTGCATTCATAGTTTGACCTCCCTGGTAAGTGTCCTGATTCTGAAGTTCACTTACGGTCCTTGAGGGACAATCCCAGGAAAGCCACCCCAGATTTTCTGACTAGCTAGAATCACAGAATCATAGAGCCATTTAGGTTGGAAAAGACCTTTAAGATCATCGAGCCCAACTGTTAACCTAACACTGCCAACTCCACCACTAAACCATGCCCCTAAGCACCACATCAACCTGTCTGTTAAATACCTCCAGGGATGGTGACTCCACCACTTCTCTGGGCAGCCTGTTCCAGGGCTTGACAACCCTTTCGGTGAAGAATTTTTTCCTAACATCCAATCTAAACCTCCCCTGGCACAGCTTGAGGCCATTTCCTCTTGTCCTATCACTTGTTACTTGGGAGAAGAGACCAACCCCACCTGGCTACGACCTCCTTTCAGGTAGTTGTAGAGAGCGATCAGGTCTCCCCTCAGCCTCCTCTTCTCCAGACGGAAGGAACCCCCAGTTCCTTCAGCCGCTCCCATCAGACTTGTGCTCCAGACCCTTCACCNCTGGGCTGTGGAGGCTGAGCCCCCTGTGCAACCGGTCTTTATCCTGCAAGATCTCCAGCAGCTGAAGAATCCCCATACTTTGCTAGCTGATACATGTGGCACGGTGCTCACGTTGCAGCTGGGGAGAGCTTCCACCCTGGTCCTCCCAAGAAGCCAAGTTGGTGCCTGAAGCAGCAGCAGTTTGACTGTAGCCGTGCTGTAAGCCTAGCCCAGTCCAAAATAACCGAGTCTGCTTTTGCACATCGTGTCATCGTCACGTCTGGGCTGTACACTTGCACTGCTGGGACCTCAGGAGATGTGTTAGTGTGTGCAGTGGGATCGGTCACTTCTCAGACAGGACGTGGTGTGGGTGGGATTGCTGGAGAAGTTACTGCTTCCACGGCAGTGGGGTGACCTGTGCTCAACATGCCAGCCCACTTGTGTAGTTTCTCTCTGAATTAAGGGAGTTAATGACTATGGGGAGACGGAGTAGCTTGAGGGAGAGCAGTACTGGGAGGGATAATCTTGCTGGAGGTATGGCTCTCCAGGTCAGACCCGGAACCCGAATGGGCCTGGTGTGACCAGTGACTGGCTGTGCAGAGAGGTGGCAACTGGCTCTTCATTTCCACCATTCGTTTTATGAACAATGTGGTGTCGCCCACACTGCTGCAGAGCTTCATCCATTTTCTCCAGGGTGTAATCCCTGTATTAAAATAACGGCAAAATCTTATGGGTGTTGATTATTTTGTGGTTTTGAAGCATGAAGCTAGACTGTAATCTGTAAAATCCAGCTGCCTGGGGGGGCACTTGAAGCAGATTCAACTGAGCAATGCACATCAACAGGTAGAAAGCAAAGTTAACCACGTGGTTTGTTTTCTGCAGCCTGCAGCTGATAGATAAATCTCTTGTACATGCTACTGAGTCAGCCATCATAGACTGGAGCTACCAGATCCAGGGAGCGCTGAACAAAGAGTCCTCAGAGCCTCTCCTGCAAGGCAGCAACCCCAGCCCAAAGGTGGAACTGGAGTTCTGGAAGAACAGGTACCCTGGGCAGCCTGACCAGGGCATGGTGGTCACTGCTGCTGGTTTTGGGTGGAGGGAGAGTGCTGGTAGAAGACAGAGCTGCTGCTTCTATAAGCTGAGAAGAGCAGGCTGCCTCAGATTCATATAAAGACTTGAGCTAAGGAAAACTGCTCCCTCACATAAAATAATCATGATCTGAAAAATGTCTGAGAGGTCACTGGGCAGCCACTGACCCCAGCCCAGGGGCTACACCTTAAGGGAATTTTTTTGGAAATGCTCTTTCCATCACTGTTCACTAGGAACCAGGCGCAGGAGTAAGAGCTGATGGACACCTTCTGCAGGGCCTTCTGGAAATGGTGCCGCTCAGCTGGCTGCTGTTCATCTGTTGATGCCTGAGGGGGTTTAGATGCTCAGGAGCTAGGGAGTGGAATTTTCTCCTGCCCTTTGAAAACCTTTGTGCCCTGTTGGTACAGGCTGACTCGGGGCAAAGCCCTGCCTGCTGGAGAGCTGTTGCTAACACCTGCAGAAACACCTGATGGCTTCTTTCAGCAGTGTCCTACCAGCAGCAGAGCTGCTATCAGGATGAACCCCACCTGTCTGTCCGTAGGGTTTGTCCGTGCCTCTTGCAGCAGCTTCCTCCCATTTACTTTCACTGTTGGGACTCAGCCTGTATGTCGCTGGAGGAAATCCTGAATCAGGCCCAGGGAAAATGGATGGAGTGTGCGAACAGCTGATGCTCCCCCACGTGGGCTTGTAATGTGTCTTGGTTGCCGCAGGTGTGATGACCTTGAGTGCATTTACAATCAGCTGAGAACGAGGAGGGTCAGGAACATGATGGCGATGCTGGAGAGAGTCGAGAGCAGCTACGTCCCAGCCTTCAAAGCCATGCTCATGGACGTTGAGGCAGGTGAGATGCTGGGATGACTTCTGGCCTTTCTTCAGAGCCTGGTGTTACTGGTTTCAAGCCCAATGTGGCTATAATGGCACTGATCATCTGGAGTTTGCTGTTACCATGGGGCCTGCAGCCACATTTCTGGCCATCTCTCTGGTTCATGGAGTGAAACTCGGCTGCTTGTGCTTGATCTGATGGTTTTGTTTCCAGGCTGGGACAAGCTTGATCACTGGTTTGTTGAGCCAGACTCAGAGTGAGTTGATTTGAGAATTCATTCTGCTGTAATAAAGAATTCACATTAATCCAGCAGGACTCACCCCAACTTTCACCAGCTGCTGTGGTGTCAGCCTGCAGGAATGGGGGTTCAGGATAAGAGGACAGATCTTGCAGCCAACTGCAACTACCCAGGACTTTGTCAGACTGCTATTTCCCAGGCTTTGGCCACTGCAGCCTGAACCTCCTTGCTAAAGGATCGGCAGTTTGCACTTCAGGATGGGGACGTGAGGTACCTCTGATGCAAGCAGGCAGGTGTTGTCACCTGTGTCACACGAGAGGAGAGCAGGGTCCCTGCGGCTGTGCCCAAATCTAGGCAGAGCTGGGCAGAGGCAGAGCTCTGCATCCCGTGTCTTGGGGACGTGCTGGTGGGTCTGTTACTTCCGTAGGGGCTGCAGCGCGGGGCTGAGCGTGATGCACGCGGAGCGTGGCCTCCTGCCCCGCATGGCTGTCCACATCCCCATCAGTAATGTCCTCCCAAGGCTCAAGGTCTGGCCAGCCCACAGCTCTCCTGGCCGCCTCTTCACCATGGGATTGTTGCTGGGTGGGTGACCTGTAGGTGGTGGTGTGCGTCAGCAGATCTGCCTTCTCCTCTCCCTTATTTTGCCAGTCTGGCACGATTCAGTAAGACAAGAGCAGAAAAATGAGCTTTGAGCAGAAAAATGAAAGGATTGCATTTCCTGGTTTAGGGAATTAAAACTATTTTTTATTTTTTTTAGGGTTTTTTTTTCTTTTTATTCATAAGAAGACTTATAAGGAAGGAAGGATTTATTTTTTTTTGCCTGTAGGTGAAGCAAAATTCTACCTTAAAAAATGCAGCTCTCTTGAATCAAGCATAATCTTTTTCCAGTCAGCTTTGTTTAGGAAGTTCAGTCCAGCCAAAGGAAAAACTGCAAATTCCCCTCCACAGTGAAAAACAGTGTAGTCCTGCTGCTCTGTCCCCTGTAGACCAACACGACCAACCCTCCATGTCCATCTTCAACCCAGCTGCTCTCTGGCAAGACAAGACCATTCAGGCTTCCTAGCAGATAACGCTGTTCTTCATCGCTTCATGTGGAAACTTTTAATCTATTAAGGATCTGTGTGGCACTCTACTCTGTGCAATTTATATGGGCTAGAGAAACACCCTTTATATAAGGAGCCAAGAGTTCATTATCAGACTAATTAATGCTTTAAGAGTCTAATCAAAATACAACAAATATTTGGTTTTAATCCAGTTACAGCAATACTAACCCTAATGGGATAATTTGGACTCTAATAGCTAATTTCCATTACAACACTGTTCAGATTTGTATGCACCTGCTTTTGAGTCTCTGCCCCTTTCCCTGGTGTGATGCCCTCCCTGCCGATGCGGTGGTGTGGATGTTGTCCGTCTCCTTTGCTGGGAAGGCCATGGGGGGTTCTTCTCCCTTGGGTTTTGGGGTTATTTTTATATTCATTCAAGCGCTTCCATCACTTCTTGTTGGTCCACAGATTTAATTGCACAAGGATGACCTGGTTTTATTAATGCTTGCACTCTGGGATAACTCTTCAGGGGAAACCCACACAGCTGTGCTAAGCTAAGCTAAAGCTTTCAACTAGTCAGACATCAGTTACCTTGCTGTCAACAGGTTTGCTGTTACAGCCAGGGCAAGTGGGACCATGGTCATCTGCCCAATGGGCAAGGGGCTGCTGTAGCCAAGCCTGAGCTAAAATGAGCTCAGGCCAAGATCTGTGATGCTATATAGCCTGTGATGCAATGGAACAAGGCCTGTAGCCTGCTCATAGCGATGGCAGCACTGTATTTTTGGTGCACGTTCTTCACAACTTGATGAGCAGCTGTGGACTCGGCCTCTGCACAAAGCCCTGTCCCAGCTCCCTGTCCCTTGCCATCGTGTCAGTTTATTTCCTGTTCTGGTTACTGCCGCAGGTGAGCAGTGTTCAAGGGTGAGCAATCTTCAGCGCGCTGGTACTTGAGTGTGCTTTGTGCTTGTCAGGACTGTTTGTTTTCCCAGGCACCTTTCCCTCTGGCGAGGTGAGCATCCAGCTCGTAACCCACAGCTTGGTGAATCTTACCACTTCTCCCATCTCTCAACACAGCTTTGACCGAAGCTCAGGACATTCACCTGCACCTGATGCCCCTCAAGCGCCATTTGGAGGACATAGAGAGAGTTGAGTTCAGCGAGGTGAAGCCTTTCCTGGTCCCCCTGCTCCACGTGGTGTGTTTGATCTGGGTCACCTCCAAGCACTACAACGTGCCCATGCGGATAGTAGTACTGCTCCAGGAAATCTGCAACCTTCTCATTCAGCAGGTGGGTGGCCGTGATGCCCGTGTTTGCCAAGGGAAGTTTTTTAATGCAAGTCCCCTCGCTCCTCCTTTCCCGTGTCTTTCCCTGGCAAAGTGATTCCTTAAGCCATGTTTAACTTGACAGGCAGGTTCAAACGTGTTCAGTGCAAGAAGTCACTGTTTAAAGTGACAGCAGAAGTGACCTCTTGGATGTGATTTTGCTGTTCCAGGCCCTGGTTTACCTGTCTCCAGAAGACCTTCTGAAGGGGGAGATGGAAGAGAGCCTGGGCAAGGTGCAAATGGTGCTCAGCATTCTGAACACGTTCAAAGGGGCATTTGAGGAGAGAAGGGAAAAACTTCACACGTATTATGAACCTGGTCAAGAAGTGAGGGAGTGGGATTTCCACGCCACGATTGTGTTTTCGAGGGTGGACAGCTTCCTGAAGAGACTGGAGATGGTGGAGGTGAGACTCTGGTCTTGAAAAACATTGCAAGCCTTCAGGAGAGCTCTGTAGCCATGAACTCATTTTCTGACATCTTCCCTTCCTGTATCTTCACCTGATGTCAGGGATGGGGCCCTTCGCGGTTACATCTCCTGTTACAGCAAGGCTAGGACCTCGTTTTACCATGTCCTGCTCAGTGCATGTGCAATCTAGGCAGTTGTGTCCTTCTGGTCAGGTTGGTAGGTGTGTCTTCTGTTCCCAAGAGTCCTGTTGGACTCCTTGCTCCTGATGGGGCAAGGGAATGGGGATTACTGGGGGTCAGTGGTTTGCAAGGCTGTAAGTAAAGCAATGCAATCTCCTAATCCTCCAGCTGCCATCAGAGACACCTGGGAGTGGGGTCCTGCCTGACTTGGAGAGGCCACATGCTCCCCTCAAGGCTGGGCACCACTGGGCTGAGCCACATGGGCCTGGGGACGTGTTCCTCACCAGGTCATCCCTTCACATCCTAATGGCCTGTTGAACTGGGGTGCAGTGGCTCAGGGGTTTGCCGAGGTTTGTGACCGTGAGGTGGGACATCTGGTGTCATCCCTCAGCTCCCAGCGTGGCTGAGGGCTCCTCGAGCTGGATGGGATGGAGCAGGTCTGAATGTGTGGGGCAGCCCCGTGAGTATGAGTGCGCTCTGTGCTCTCCTTGATGGGTGGCTGTGTCTGGAGACAACAGGCATACGGACACGGTATGGACCTGTTATACAGACACTGTATGGACCTGTTCTGTCTCAGGCAGTTAACCGCACACATTCCTCTGCTATTCACACACTTCCAAAGTGAATCTCTTTGTTTATTATTACCACGTTCCCAGTGTTTAGGATTGGACGGGCGGTGTACCAGCTGCCGATGTTTGCCTATTCAAAGGAAGGTCTGGGTTGTTTTTCTCCTTTTCTTGTTCTCTGCAGCGGGACAGAAGGTTTTACTGGTTAAAACACACTGTATATTTTTATGCATTAGTTAATTAACTACGTTGAAAACCATCTTCACTGATGTCTATTTTAAAACTATTCATGATGATGGTTTCCAGTAGGGTTCAGTGCACAGTAAACCAAGTTGTGCTGGTCAGTGTAGAGAGGAATATATAAGGAGACACAGGAGCAACAGCAGGTCCTTATGAGAACAATATGAGTGACGGTAATTACGCACTGTCACTCTGCACAGGCTCTGGGCACTGATTGCTCATTACTTGGATACCATGGATATGGGCTGCAGAAAAAAAGCCGGGAGGGAGGTTTTGATCTGCACATGCACTGCTGCAGTGGCCGAGCACTGTGCTGCTTGGCCAGTGCCTGTGTCCTCCTTCCATGGCTGTCCCGCACCTCCCGGGGCAGCAAAAGGCAGCAGTGTATGCAGTCAGAGGGAGGGCATGAGGAGTGAGCTATAAAATAATAATTAAAGGCATTGTACACATCAGCCTGTTAATGAGGAAATCCTCCTCCTCTCCCCATCTCTATTTCTGCCCCCCTTCTTTTCAAGTAACCTTGTAAGACAAACAAGGGGCAGCTATTATTTCTGTTATTTTTTCTTTACAAGGTATTGAAGTGAATATGCTCTTAATAAATAGTGTTCATGGATTTGTTTTTGAAATTTCATAAAAGCTGCAATTATGCCAGTGCATGGGTTGCCCATGAACACCTGGTGGGAGAAGGGTCTCTTTCCTCTGGTTCATCTCACTGTTTTACATTTCATGTTTGTTGTAAAATCTGCCGCCTGGCTGGGTTGGCTCTCTGCTTGCGCTCTGTTCTCTCAGAAACACAGAAGGTTCTTGAAGTAGCAGTTGTTTAGCTGTCAGGGACCTGCGAGCAGCCATCTCTTTGGCTGGAAGCACAGCTCCATGTTGTGACAACTGTTGTCAACTTCCTTTGTCAACGTCTTAACCTGCGTGTGCCTCCATTGACTTTGAAGGATCTCCTGGCAACTGCCTTGGACCTGATGAAGCTGGAAAAGATCGAGTTCAGTGGGATTAAAGGGAAGGCCCTGGGCCAGCAGGTGCTGGACATGTACGAGGAGTTCCAGGAAGCTTACAAGGTGTTTGCAGAGCGAACCTACGACTGTCTGGATCTGACCAACACGGTAGGTGGAACCAGCTTGCGGGAACGCCAGCAATGTGCATGTTTCCAAAGCAGCAGTTTCCTCTGTGCTGGAGGCCTGGCTTGTGTGCAGTCCTGCTGGCCTCTTCCCAGCTCCTTCCTCCTTTTGCTATGATCTGGTCTGTCACTGTAGGGAAGAGGGACCTGCTGGCCTTTCCTGCAGAGATTTGGGGATTCCTGGAGGTCTATATCTAGCATATCTTGCTAGTTTGGGACTTTAAACCAGTGCAGCTGGGAAACTTGGATTTCCATGCCTTTTATACAGGCTTTCCCCATACACGGTGCTTGCTGGTGTGTATGACCTGTACCAACATCCACATCTTTTTGCTTTCCTGCTCTTGCTGTCTAGCTTTCCTGATGAGAGTTGGCTCAGGTAGTCTCTGGGGACGTGTTTGCTCTTGTCTAGATGAACGCATGGCATCTGGTGCTCTCAGAATTCAAGGACTCCATGTTTTATTATCAGCAGTGCTTTAATTAAAGGAACAGTCCCAGCTCTGGGCCATGGCACAGTGGCCATCTGGATCACAGGTGCTCACACCAGCATATGTTGTACAAGCCGGGCAAAGCAAGCGTGCCATGGGCCTCCTCCCTGTCCATTCAGAAACCCCCGCTCTTGGCTTTGGTGCTGAGCAGCATAGCCTGGGTGAGCTATGAAGGAAGGGTGGGAATGGCATTTTCGAAGGGGTCCGTGTCCCATGGTTGTGTCTGATCTCAGAGGATCTTTGATTTCTTCTACTGCTTGTCCTGTTTGCCCTGGGGTCAGTTTGCTGTGGCTGGTGAACAGGGTATGGGCAGGCCTGTCCACACGTCTAGAGGAGGGAGTGCTACAACTGGAGCAGCCATAGGGAAGCTCCATGGAGATGTGCTCCAGCCTCACACTGCTCGTGGGGCAGCCATTCACGGCAGACCCCCCGAGTGGAAGGTAGTCCCAGGGCAAAGTCCTCCTTCCAGCAGGCTCCTGCCTTGCTCCCTTCAGAAAGGGCTGTGCTGGGGCAAAGGGCTGTGCTGGCGGTGGGACGCGAGCTGGCGTCCTGTCCTTCGGGCATTGGGACCTGTCTGGTGTGGTGACGGGTGCCTGTAGTTCCTGGGGCATCTCTGCAGTGGATGGCAATCCCCAGTGCTGCCTCGGAGGATCTTGCTGGGAAGCTGCTTGCTCCATGTCACCTGTCCTTCGGGGGGGAGGGCACACAAAGAGCAGTGACGGTGGTTCTACAGGAGCTGGCTTGGTTCCAGGG